>VXBW01006222.1:55260-65273 GCA_013400375.1 Thinocorus orbignyianus
AAAAAAAAAGAAAAAGAAAAAAGGATATAATAGAATCATAGAACCATAGAATGGTGCTAGAGTTGGAAGGGAACTTAGAGCTCCAACCCCCCTGCCCTGGGCAGGAACACCTGCCACCAGAGCAGGTTGCTCAAAGCACCATCCTTGAACAGCTCCAGGGGTGGGACATCTCCCACTTCTTTGGGAAACCTGTTCCAGTGTCTCACCACCCTCCTAGCAATGAATTTCTTCCTGAGATCTAATCTAAATCTCCCCTCTTTCAGTGTAAAACCATTATCCCTCATCCTATCGCTGCACTCCCTGATAAAAAGTCCCTCTCCAGCTCTCCTGTAGGACTACTTTAGGTACTGGAAGGCTGCTATATGGTCTCCCGAGAATCTTCTCCAGGCTGAACAGCCCCAGCTCTCTCAGCTTGTCTTCATATCAGAGGGGCTCCAGCCCTCTGATCATTTTCTTGGCCCTTTGCTGGACCTGTTCCACCAGGTCCATGTCCTTTCTCTGTTGAGGACACCAGAACTGGACACAGTGCTCCAGGTTGGGTCTCACCAGAGCAGAGTAGAGGAGGAGAATCACAGGATTTAACAGCCCTGTGTACTTTAGATCCTATTTCTGCTTGTGGTGCCTGTGAGGACAAATTTACAGCTCATACTGAGAACACACAAAACCCTACCCAGCAGAGAAGTATCTCCAGGTGCAGAAGCAGTTCTGCATAAAAAGCTGCTTTTTAAGTTATAACATTTGTATTTACCGATCAGAACATGATTTATGAGTCTTCTATAACTACTATTCTGGAATTTTTTGCCACAGTATCTATTTTAAAGTCTAATGACCACAATATTTTATGATTTTATTTTGCATATTTCGTTGGAATAATTCAGAGGATATTTAAGTGTTATATTAATAAATGACACATCAAAATTACCTGTATCTTGCTACTGTAATCCAGATGAAGCATGAAATACAGTAGAAATAAAATACTTGGAAAAAGCAACTATGACTGCTGTTTCTCCTGCTCCGGTTTCCACTGGTGTGGCGGATAAACCATTCTCTTTCATACTTTACTGCATCTATGCTTAAGGAATTAATGGCTCCAAACCTTTCAGGATTGCTAGAAAATGAGCAGTAGGCACAACACGCTATTGTTTAATGCTAGATATAACAAAAACTACTGAAGGTGCTATGCATGTGTACTTCTTTTTAAACTTAGAAAACCAGGAACATTTCTGGAAAGGTATGAGTGCGAAAGCAATTGAATTATGTCAGCTGTATTTGATATGGTTCTCACACCTTTTTACTTGTGATATGAAGATCATTGCCTTGGTACTGATAGTCAACAGTATTTCTTCTCCTCATCAGAAGTTGTGTCATAGATGTGTTTAGACATAACAGAAGTGCATTTCCTGAAGCAATGGTAATAAACCTGCATACCTGTGCCAGACAGTCTGAGATGCATGCATGGAAGTTGTTTTGGTCTGAGATCAAATGTAGAGAGAGAGGAGGAAAATGGAAAGAGTCCTTTGAGGGTTGGTTTAAAACAAGTTTTATCTCTAGGATTTAATAAATTTTTAAAAAATATGTTTATTTAAAGCAATTTCACAGGGAGAATGGCAATTCAGAATAGCCACGACAGTGCAGCTGAGCCTTAAACTAGCACTAATCCCTTGATATATCACTAATTTTTAAAAAGCACCCAAATGAGATCCCTTTGAGTAGTCTCATTCACAAATTAAAACGAGATAATATAAGGTTACAAGCTGCATTTTTTTGTTGTTGTTGTACCATGTTTAGAAATAGCAAGAGTCACAGTATAACAGCAGTTGGGTGAAAAAAAATAATTGTAGTAACAAAATGAAGGTACCATGAAAGATCAAACCGGACTGTACAGCCTCTGTTATTCAGCACCTGCACCAAATGTGCCCTACCTTTGCTAAGACACCATATGAAAACAAATGGTGTTTTCATTAATTAAGTGACTTCATTAATAAGTAAATGCAGGCAACTAGTTTCCTTTCTGAAAACTAAGAGGCATTGTTTATACTTACAGCTTTAACACCAATGTCATCTTTAAACTGAAACTTCAGGTTTTTACTGTACTCTCTAACTTTTTCCTCTTGCTGTCTTTCTGTTACAGGGCTTTTTTGTCGCAGTTTTGTATTGCTTTGCTAATGGAGAGGTAAGAGACAATGCCATGAGAAAAGTTTTTATTTCATTAGTAAAATATATTGATGGCACTAAGAAGGATTAACACACTAATGAGTGCTCCTTACCCGAGAGCATGTATGCATTCTTTCGCCCTGGTATAATTGTTTTGTACAAGGTCACAGGACCTCTCATGAGTTCGGGATTCAAATGCAAAGCATTTCCACTGAAGCCTGCATGGCTCTAGCACTGTGGATGCATGGATACCATGGAGTGCATGAAATACCAGTAGGGGTTTATGGTCAGCCACCTAAACCCCCCTTGCTGGAATGCCAGGCTTCGTGTTTGACCAGGCTAAACCCTCTCTTAGTTTACCCCTTATGTTCATGTGAAGTGAACAAATTAGGGAGTGCTTTAATACCTTGCAAAGCAATGTGTTAAAAAATAATTTCATGCATGCACTGCTCAGGATATCCCTAAACTTGATGTGAGGGAATTCGTTGTCTGGAAGTTGTCTCCTGCTATGCCTCAAAGGACAGCTGGGGATTCATCTTGCTCCATGCCAGGATTTGGGCAGGTCAGTGATGGCTCTTATGCAAGCGCATGACAGCAGAGAAAGCTGACCTCCTGCCAACGTAGGGTGAAGACTGACTTCAGATCAGATTGCTTGGGGTTTTGTCCAGCTGAGCTTTGAATCCTCCCCAAGGACAAAGGTTCCACCACATCTCTAGCCCTTTGTTCCAGTGCTTCAGCGCACTTGGGAGGAAACAGCTTTTCCATGTTAGAACTCCCACTCTTTATTTGAATTTTGTGCCCACCAAACAGCTCTGTGGAGTGCCTGGCTCCGTCTTGTCCATGATTTCCACATAGGTGGTGGTTAGGCCTTCAAGAACAGTCCGGCCTTGTTCATGAACAAGCCCCAGTCCTCCAGCCTCTTGTCACAGGGCGTGTGCTCCAGCCCTGATCTCTGTTGATAAGTTCAAGCTTATTAACTCAGTTCATGCACCGGGGGGGCCAAAATTAGATTCAGTATTCAGAGGTGGCCTGACAGGTATTGAGTAAAGAAGAGCAACCATCTCTCTTGATCTACATGTATCGCTCCTGCCCACATAACCCAGTGCCTCCATCACCATCCCAGCTGCAGTGCCTCATCGGACTGACTTTCTACAAGAAGTCAGTGCAAGACTTGCATTTCCCTCAGGAAAATGGGGCTAGGTGGGAATTATCTCACTTAATTTTGAATGTTTCCCAAGTTGAATCTCACCGTTTGTCGTTCACCCTGCATTTGATCCGGGGACACACCTCCACTGCTTGTAATAAACAGTGTCAGTTGCGTTAAAGAGCCTGGCACAGCCAGCTGGCATGGGACACACTACACAGGTACATGAAACAGGACACCTTCCTAAAGACACCAGTGAAACAAATGAGATGGACTTACATGAAACATATGTTAGGAACATATATTCCTAATATTTAACAAGGAAATCTGGAGCAATTTTGGAACTATTTAAACACGAAAGAGAGGTGGCACTTGTCTGCAATACAGGAGCACTCGTCTAACATTCGTGAAGGGTACGGGACTGCTCACATCTCTCATCAGTCATTAAAATGTGCTAGTTTGGACTTCTTCCTCTCGGTCCAGTGGAGCACTCAGGCCTGAGGTCCTGCTGGTCAGAGTGAGGGCACATCTCGCTCCTCTGCGGGGGCCTAGAGCCCACCCTCTGTCTGCAGCACTGGCGCGGGTCCTGCAGGCAGCAGGACAGCCAGCGCTGAGGACTGAAGGCAGGCTGCCAGATAAAAAGCCTTAACAAAACAAGCCAGATATCCAAGCACAACACTTTGGCAAAGCTGCGTGGTCCTTATTTCCACAGACCTCGGGCTTTCCTCCTCCTCCTCACTTCATCAGGCTGTAAACATGGATGTCACTTGAGCTCTCCCGCACACATGCAATCAGGATCACAGTCTACTCAGGAAAACTTTCCTGAGTTGGAGTGAGGAGGGTGGGCTCCTACGATCAACTTAGCGAACAAGTCTGTTTCAACCCTACAGGGAAGTTGCCAGGGGCAAGGTGCCCCCCAAAGGGTCAGGAAACTCAGCAGTTCCACAACCCCTCTCGTTTGTACCACTAGCATTTGGGTTGGTGGACTGCAGGGTGGTCAGGAGTCATCACTGTGGACAAATTGCTTTCTTCTCCCCCCAGGTGAAGGCAGAGCTACAGAAGCAGTGGTCCCGCTTCCTGCTGGCAGATCCTTTTGGGTGTAAACTCTGCTTTCTTGGGGAAAACATAAAATACCTCAGGAAATGTTCACAGAAACAAAAGAAACAGCACGTCGGCAGCAAACACCACTTGCACCTGGAGGCAAGAGAGCCCTGGGGTGTGCAGCTCCAGCAGGTCCTAGTGAAGCAGAGGACAAATCTCAGCACAGAGCCAGGCCGTGCTCTCTCATCTTGTCCTCGGGCAAGTGTGTCAGACAGCAGCGAAGGAGAAGTCACCACTGGAGAGACAACCGAGGAAGTGTTTGAAGAAAGCGAGATTTAGAAAGCTGTCCACCAGGACAGCACCATCCAACAGCCACAGTATTTTGGAAGATCTTATCATGACTTTAGACTGCACAGTTCTCTGTGGGGCACAAAGCAAGGAGGAAGCAGTTAATATGACAATTGTCCCAGTTTTTTTAATCTGAGAAAAATGTTGATCTGGACGTTGCCAACCTGTGTGGCTGGGATAAGAAGAGGTTTTCTGGATCCAAAAATGCTTTGAGGTGACCAGTCTGGAAGATAACTGATGCTCAAAGCGATCTACACAGGGGAGCAGGATGTATTCTGGAAATGAGTAGACTCTGGACATACACATTGTGTCCCAGCAGCTTCATCCATGCTTGACTGCCTTTCTGTTCACATGACAGAGTTGTTAGTTTTCTCTTTCATCGTAGGTGTGTTTCATAAATAGAGAAGTATGTGTAGAAGACTCTTCTCTCCACAGACTAAAATCATCCCATATCTCAAAGAAACACTTTAAGGCCAAACCAACTATGTTGTGCTTAAGCAAAATGAAAGGATCTATATATATTTAAAAAAAGCTTGAGAAGAAACAAAGTTTTGCACGCATTTTTCAGCATCTTCTTTTGAAGTTTAGTGCTAGAAATGTCATTATGAATTGAAAGACCAAAATGTTTTCTTTTCAAAGTGCCCAAAACCTCTTTTGATACAGTTTTTCTTTGCTCATTTATGTTTTCACCGCTTTTTGACATAAGCCACACATTTTGATGTATCTGAAGGTTTTCCCTACCCATGGCCCAAATGACTAAAAGATCAGTGCTGCTTCCACCTTCCTCCCAGGGGACCTAAAGTGGATAATGTCATGTGATTGTAACAGCGCCAAAATAATTTTGTTAAATCCTTCTTCCAGCATTTATCAAGACCCATGAGGAAATAGTCGCACAGAGTTCACGCAGAGTACTATGAAATTCAGTTAAGTTTGTTAATATTTGATGAGCCGGTTTCCAAACTTGCCAACACAAGCCAATTGTTATATAGAAAGGAAAAAAGAAAAAGGCAATAGAAATATTAGCAGGCAATGTTTATCTACAGTGCAAACGTATATCCCAGGCACATGTGCGTGTAACTCTCTAGCCTGCAGCTAGTTATATAGCATTTGTTATTAATTCATAGAATCATAGAATGGTTAGAGTTGGAAGGGACCTTAAAGATCATCCAGTTCCAATCCCCCTGCCCTGGGCAGGGACACCTCCCACCACACCAGGTTGGGAGGCTCCAAGCCCCATCCAGCCTGGCCTTGAACCCCTCCAGGGATGGGGCAGCCACAGCTTCTATGGGCAACCTGTTCCACTGCCTCACCACCCTCACACCAAAGAAGTTCTTCCTAAGATCTCATATAAATCTCCCCTCTTCCAATTTAAGACCATTACCCCTTGTCCTGTCACTCCACTCCCTGACCAAGAGTCCCTCTCCAGCTCTCCTGGAGCTCCCTTCACATCCTGGAAGGCTGCTCCAAGGTCTGCCTGGAGCCTTCTCTTCTCCAGGCTGAACAGCCCCAGCTCTCTCAGCCTGTACTCATAGCAGAGCTGCTCCATCCTTCTAATCATCTTGGTGGCCCTCCACTGGGCCCATTCCACCAGGTCCACGTCCTTTCGCTGTTGAGACTCCAGAGCTGGACACAGGACTCCAGGTGGGGTCTCAGGAGCACAGAGTAGAGGGGGAGAATCCCCTCCCTGGCCCTGCTGCTCATGCTGCTTTTGCTGCAGCCCAGGCTGGGGTTGGTTTCTGGGCTGCCAGCGCGCACTGCCGGCTCCTGTGGAGCTTCTCATCCAGGAGCACTCCTCCTCAGGCTGCTCTCCAGCCATTCTCTGCCCGACCTGTATTTGTGCCTGGGATTGCCATGTCCCAGGTGCAGGACCCTGCACTTGGCTTGGTTGAACTTCATGCCATTTGCACTAGCCCACCTCTCAAGCCTGTCCAGGTCCCTCTGGATGGCGTCCCTTAATTTTTCCTGTATGTTACTGGCAAGCACTCTAAATACCTGCAAATGTAATAAAACCTATCCTGAGCAAGTGGCTCTCCGTATCCCTGCCTCAGCAGGAGGGTTGGCCCAGGTGGCCTCTGCAAGTCCCTTCTGACCTTAGCCATTCTGTGATTCTGTGAGAGCATTGCATATCAAATAAATAATTTTCAGGGCTCTGTTCATGCATCTTCTCTCCACCAGGTGCCAACACTGTGCCTGCCCTTCTGGCCTTTCCTTCTTCTGCATCTCCCCATGGGGTGGTTTTATCCTTGGACACCTGCTGCCAGCTTTACAACTGCAAATGGCGCTTTTTAAAGACAGATTGCCCATATCTTCAAGGTGTTGCTTGAGCAGACTAAGTTTATGCACTTATATCACAGCTTTTAAAAAATATTTGTCTGTCTACAAATGTTTAGACATGTAAACGCTGATATACTGGTTACTTGAAAGAACATGTAAGTTCATTGACTAGCACTAGGTCAAGGCCACATTTGAGCTATATAACTTCTGGTACTTTTCAAAAAGTATTGCTTTTACAGATCTGCCAGTGTTAAAAACATAACCTATTAAATCAGTATAAGGTTGTATATTTCAGTAAAATATTAATAAAATGTACATATTTGATACATTTTAAAATATATCTGCAGTCTTAAAGGCATTTTACCAGAACATGTGCTCTGCTTATATGGCATTTTATTACAGTGGATTTCTCAACCACCCCTGGTTATAGCTTATAGCACCAGATACTACCTATCTGTTGACTATGTCTTCTCCAATTAAAAAAAAAAAAAAAAAGACTAATTACTTCTAGAGTTGTTGTTTAAGATATTAAAAAGCTTGGGTTTTAACGTTTGGTGGTTTAGAATGTGTTTTGCCTGCATGCTAAAAATGTGAAAATGGTAAGATTTCACTGTTTCTCAGTAGAATAGTTCAGTTTTTAATTGCATTTTCAGGTACTTCAAAACAGTTTTCTGTGCTTTCAGTCAATGTCAGGTGCATTATCCCCTCTCTGTTATGTGTATGGTCTTTTTGCTTCTTCCAGTTTATAAAAAGCAATTTTTTTTTTTTTAATTTTTTTCTATAAGCAGACACTGGAGGTCTAATAAAAATAATCATCACATGGACTCCTTCAGAAAGCATGTCTGAGTAGCTAAATCAGCTAGTTGCATGGTAAAAATATCACAGAAGCTGTTAGTTCTGAATGGCTGCACAGGCAATGTATCTTTACAGTTCTAAATAAAATATTAAGCCATCAAGAAGCCAGCAGCATGCCCAACAATTCAAATGTGTCAGTAGAGTCAAGCGAAAATGCCTGCAAAAAGAGCCAGCAAAAACAGCTGACTTTCCCCCTGGGAAGGTGAAGCTCTGCAGAGAGGTATTTTCTTCCCAGGATTTTCCTGCCCAGCCCCTGTGGAGCCCCAGGCTCCGAAGAGGGATGCTGCAGCCAGAGGAGCTGATGAGAGAAGCTGGAGCAGGGTGTGACAGAAGGCAGATGTCTTGCCAGGGTTCCCACATGTGCACGGATTGGAGAGACAGAAACTGCTGGGAGGAGAAGGGTAAGAAATGCGATTGTATTCTGACTAAACAAGAGGTGGAGGAGGCAGATTGACCCCAACTGGTGTGTGCTTGTAGGTGATAGTTTGTGTAAATTTGAAATTTCTAACCCAATTTGCACATGGATTAATTACCAGACCACAGAAACCTTAATGTTAGCCCACAGTTTTACGCTTATGTAGATGTAATAACAGGATTTTTCTCTTTATCAATCAATTGCTCACCTTTATTCCTCAGATTTCCTCTGCTTTTTTGCCTTATGAGAAAGACTGATGTGAGCTAAAGGCTCCTTCCCTCTCAACGAGAGAGCCTGCTCTCCCATGGTCCTGGTGCGTTGGTCTCTGCTGGGTCAGTCCAGTGAGACGAGGTGGGATATTTCATGCTCGGGACATTAGAGACAACCCACACTAAAAATCCAACTCCCACAGCCTTGAAGTTGTCTTTGCCGAGGATTTTGCTTTCCATCAAAACTGGTATGATGACAAAGATTCAGTTTAAAAGCCAAAACACTTTGTGGGGTTCATCTGAGTTTTGCCATTAGATGCAGTGCGATAACTGATCTGATCTGTACAAACCGACTTTATACAATCTCAATAATCTGCTGTGAGACATGCTATAAATTTTTATGTTTTACTACACATAAAGCACAACCTTCCAGACACAATGGTTCCTTCTATGGCCAGAGATGTCAAATAGATGCTAATTATAAATGTGCACTTACATTCTTTATTTAAATATATTGCTTCTACACACAAGGGTCTGTGTCTCAAAGGCTCAAGTAACAAAGCACAAACGCTCCAGTCCAGAGAGCTTTCTGCCAGTTATACCTTGCAATCAATAATACTGCTTTGTATTTTTTAAAAATACAGAATAAACCTGGTAGATTAAGAGAGATGTGCCGGTTCTGTGGTGCTTGTTTTACTCACCTCCCAAGGCACCAAACAAGAAGTGAAGCAAAGCAAAGAGTCCCACATGTGCCACCTCATTGAATCCTATGAAAAAGACAAGTTACTGTCTTTTATTGGATGTCTGGCAGACACTCCAGTGCTGGACTTAAGCAAAGCATTTGATACTGTCCTGCTGTCACGGTTTAGCCTCGGCGGCAACAAAAGCGCCACGTGGCAGTCCCTTGGCTCTGCCCCCCAGCGGTGTGGAGAGGATGAGAAAGAAAAGGCAGACTCGTGGGTTGAGATAAAAACTGTTTCCCAGAGCAGCAGGTATTGCAGGGAAACAGTAACACAGAGGAGACAGAGGAGACAAACATGAGTACAATACCGACCGCACCCCGCGCCGCGCCGCCCCGCCCCGACTGCCATCAATGCCGCTGAGATGCGCCCCGGCACCGCCCACCCATATATACGCCTATGCCGTGACGTCACCACGCCCACTCCCGGCTGTGGCCCCTCCCCTCCCCGGCCAGCTCCCTGCTGCCCCTGGGCCTGGCAAACATGGGGTGGAATGACTGTGCCAGATAGAGACAGGGGAGAATCAACCCCGTCCCTGCTGGAAACCAGGACACCTGCATAACATCCTAGTCTCCAAATTGGAAAGTCATGGATTCAATGGTTGAAGCACTCAGTGGATAAGGAACTGGCTGGATGCCTACACTCAAAGGGTTGTGATCAACGGATCAATGTCCAAGTGTGAACGGTGAGGAGTGGTGTTTATCAGGGACCAGTGCTATTAGTACTGGGACCAGTACTATTTAACATCTTTGTCGGAGACACGGACAGTGGGGTAGAGTGCACCCTCAGCAAGTTTCTGATGACATCAAGCTCGGTGGTGTGGTCGACACGCT
>VXBW01006222.1:65519-107183 GCA_013400375.1 Thinocorus orbignyianus
GGAGGGGATTCTCCCCCTCTGCTCTGTGCTCCTGAGACCCCACCTGGAGTCCTGTGTCCAGCTCTGGAGTCCTCAACACAGAAAGGACATGGACCTGCTAGAATGGGCCCAGTAGAGGGCCACCAAGATGCTCAGAGGGCTGGAGCAGCTCTGCTGTGAGGACAGGCTGAGAGAGCTGGGGCTGTTCAGCCTGGAGAAGAGAAGGCTCCGGGGAGACCTTGGAGCAGCCTTCCAGGATGTGAAGGGAGCTCCAGGAGAGCTGGAGAGGGACTCTTGGTCAGGGAGTGGAGTGACAGGACAAGGGGTAAGGGTTTTAAATTGGAAGAGGGGAGATTTATATGAGATCTTAGGAAGAACTTCTTTGGTGTGAGGGTGGTGAGGCAGTGGAACAGGTTCCCATAGAAGCTGTGGCTGCCCCATCCCTGGAGGGGTTCAAGGCCAGGCTGGATGGGGCTTGGAGCAACCTGGTCTGTTCTGGTGGGAGGTGTGCCTGCCCAGGGCAGGGGGATTGGAACTGGATGGTCGTTAAAGTCTCTTCCAACTCCAACCATTCTAAGTCAGTAGAGGTTATGTTTGTTTTCTTTTAAGATTTTACAAGATACAGATCTTTCTCTGGATTTCAATGTTACTGTTCAAGATAACAGCATGTATAGCATTACAGAAGCATTACAGAAAAATTTCTGTGCAACAAATTCAAAGCACTCTTTCCTTCTAGTTGTCAGCTAAACTTCCTATTAACTCAGAGGCAAGGCACTGCAAAGCCCAGGAACTGTCAGGAGAAAATGCAACATAAATTAACAAGTGCTGTATTTATTTAGGGAAGAAATAGCCACTCAGCATTATGTTATCCTCAGTGAGCGTACATATTAAACACCTTCTGTAGGTATGTTCATCCCACCTGGAGAGGACAGAGTGGAACTAGGATGATTTTGGGATTAGAAATGCTCACCCTGAACAACAAATGGTTGTGGTAGGAGGGAAGGAACAGGATGGTGAGCTGTCAGACCATGAACTGACTGCAGAAGACAAGTAGCTGTCTCTTCCCATGCAAGAACTAGGACAAGAAATTAATCCGGAGAGGTGCAGATTAGTAGGAAGCAGAAGGAGATGCTTTGTATCATACATCACCATGCTGTGCAGCTGTTTTCTACATAATGTTATGGGAAGTTTATATGAGCTCCAAAATCAGCTCATGGGAGAAAAAAAAATCTGTCAAGTGCTGTTTAACTACAACCCTGCCAGTGCTGGGGAAGAGAGTGCCTGAGCAGGGATCCCCAGGGGCCCAAAGTCTAATCTAGGGATGAATCACAACATAGTTGATTGCAAAGTTTTCTTCTCTTATCCTTCCCAAAGAAACTGGTACTTACTAGTCACTGTCTGTGACAGCATATGGGACTATACAGACCTCTGGCCTAACCCAAATTTTTACTTTTCATAGTCTTGGGAGGTAAGAAAAAAAATTCGTTCCAGCAATAAGAAAACTGAAGGAAAGCATAAAAAACCAAAGGACAAAAAAGGGAGTGTCTGCACATCTTCCTTCGATGTATGCAACACCACAGCAAGCAGGCACTTAATTATACTTACCCATACAAGTGTGGCACATTTGCAGGATTTTTATGATAACGTGAGCCAAGATGAAAGACTCCTAAGAATTGTGAGTGGTGCTAAGAGGGTTTCCTCACTTGACTTTCCACATTAACCACAGCACCATCCAGCAACCTTTGTCCACTTTAAATAGACTTGCCAGAAAGTGAAAGGGCATTGAGAAGAGCTCCTGAAGCCTGGAGCTGTGAGCAGAGAGCGATGATTGTCATCAGGTTGGAGAAGTCATCTAAGCAGCTGATAGAAAAGAGTGTTAGCCTCCTCAAGCAAACAAGCAGAAACAAATGATACAGACTTAAAGCATTTCCTAAGTCCACACACACACAAAAGAAAGACTATAGCTGATGCTGTAGCTCCAGGAGACTGTTTGGTTTCCTACTTTACAAAACAGGAAGCAAAACTAAAATGGGAGCTAGATGTTCTTATCCTCAGCTTCCAGGGACTTCTGCAAAAACCAGTGCAAACACAGCATGCAGCATTAACCAGTGAGGCCAGACTGTTTGTCCCAACAATAAATACTTCACTAGTGCATGTTTGTAATTTTTTTTTTCCATTTGTGTAAGGACTGAGACAGTAATTTATACAAGGAAGATTCTTTGAGTAAGAAATGTGACATTAGTATTTCTGTGGTTTGAGTCGAGATAGAAGAATCCGGCTGCCAAAACTTCGCTTGAGTGCGAGGACAGTTCAACATAAGGCGTGCACACAGCATTCCTTGGGCCATTTCGTCTGGACCATCAGCTGAGAAATTGCCATTGTATTTAATGAAATGTGAGAGAGATGGCAGTTGCACCCATGTAGCAAACCAGGAAAGATTACAAGAGCTAAGTTAAACCAATTGCTTCAACTTTGAACATAGATTTGTTTTTGAGGGCTCCGTGAAGGACATTAGTCACAATAAACCGTGAGGGTTCAAAAAAACCTTCAGCCCATTCAGCTTGTAGAAGAGGTTTAATGTTTTCATTCGACTCAGAGCAGTAGTTATGAGTTCTCCTATTCAATGATCTGCAGAAATCCTGTTACGAGCAGTGCAAATCACCATGAGCATCTCTGACCTTCTACAACCTGGTTCTCTGCCCATTCCAAGTCCTGCAAAGCAGGATTGTCTCTTCTTCTGTTTGTACAGTGGTCAACACAGACACAGACAGGTCAAACAGATGACTGTCTTTCAGTGCACCGAAAGGACTTAACTGCCCTCACCAGACTGATCTGGGGCATCCACCCACCCCCATAGTTCCAGGAGCACCGTTTAAGAACAGGCCTGAGCTGTGTCGAAGGTCTGAGCCAGGTTGTAGATGCAGCTATCTCCAGGTTTGCCTCTTGAATGAACCTCAGAGTTTTGTTGTAGCTTTGTCTCCTAGTCCTATGTCTGCTTCATCTCCTGTTGCTCCTGACAAAATGGAGGAACCCGGTTTATCACCTCACATTGTCTTAGGATGTTGGTGCACCCCATTACCGATACCCTGCTTTTCCCATACTTTTCAGACCTGTGTCCCAGACTGTGCTGTGGTCACTTAGGTCCTGGTTTGTTCCACCCTCATGAAGCAACCCTGCCTCCTGCTGCTTCCTGACACCATTGCTCAGCACGTTTTTCATCGGGAAACATGGCTATTCCTAACAGTTTCATGTGAAACATTAGAAGATAGAAGAAGAAACGAGGCTGATATCAGGGGAAGTAACTGTCCAGTAGAGGATTATGTGGTACCTTTCCAAGTGTAGCACCCTGTCATCCACCTTGCATGTGGAGATGCTGCCTGATTTGCTGCTTCCAAGATTGTAGCCATGATATAAAGGTTCAGCATCACGTCTTTCTAGGCGCAAGTTATGCCCTTCTCCTTGAGCAAGGCACCTTGTGCTGCATCACCACTGCTCTGTCCTAGAAGAAATGCTTTAAGTAGAAGTTTTTTCCTTGAAATCCTATCAAATGTTTCAGATTAGCATTAGAGCAGTAATGCTTGAAGTAAGGTATGCAACGTGGCTGCAGATCTTTTGTTGTCCTCTGCTGACAACTCTGTATGTCAAGGTCATATATGAAGGAAATGGTGTTGTTTTTTATAAATATGTTACATGGGACATCACAGGACATGAACTGTCATCTCCTCTTCCTTTGTACTGCTCCAAACTGGGATACATTGAGAGCTGGGGCTGTTCAGCCTGGAGAGGAGAAGGCTCCGGGGAGACCTTGGAGTAGCCTTCCAGGATGTGAAGGGAGCTCCAGGAGAGCTGGAGAGGGAGTCTTAGTCAGGGATTGGAGTGACAGGACAAGGGATAATGGTTTTAAATTGGAAGAGGGGAGATTTAGATTGGATATTAGGAAGAACTTTGTTGCTGTGAGGATGGTGAGGCACTGGCCCAGGTTGCCCAGAGAAGCTGTGGCTGCCCCATCCCTGGAGGGGTTCAAGGCCAGGCTGGATGGGGCTTGGAGCACCCTGGTCTGGTGGGAGGTGTCCCTCCAACTCCAGCCATTCTATGATTCTAGTAAGACACCTTACAATTTTCAACTGACTTGGTAGCAATTCTCTGCAGACATACAATCTGAAGTCCTCGAAGGCAAAAAAGGGAGACACACTGACATCTGGTGTTAGAGAATGAAACACGCACACCAAAAACTGCATTGCAAGGTGCAGAAATGGGTTTGAACTGTGGGGTGTGTGTGTGTGTGTGTGTGTGTGTGTGAAAGGACCCTGGCACATAATCCTAAAGTTTCTGGTCAGGCAGCAAGTCGCTGAGAGAGAAATGTATGCAGAAAAGCTACGCCTAACGTAACATCATCTCCTATATTTAAAATATAAACACCTTGACACCGTGCTCAGAGAGTTGTGATTCATGGGGTGAATTCCAGATGGCAGCCAGTCACAAATAGTGTCCCTCAGGGCTCAGTTCTGGGGCCAGTCTTGTTTAATATCTTTATTAATGATCTGGATGAGGGGATTGAGTACATCCTCAGTAAGTTTGCAGATGACACCAAACTGGGTGGGAGTGTTGATCTGTCTGAGAGTAGGAANGGCCAGCTGGCTTAATGTGACCAAGCAGTGTGCCCAGGCAGCCAAGAAGGCCACCAGAATCCTGGCCTGGATCAGGAACAGCGTTGCCAGCAGGAGCAGGGGCTGATGGTGCCTCTGTCCTGGGCGCTGGGGAGGCCTCCCCTCGAGGGCTGTGTTCAGTTCTGGGCCCCTCACTGCAAGAAGGACATTGAGGGGCTGGAGCGTGTCCAGAGGAGGCCAAGGTGGTGAGGGGTCTGGAGAACAAGTGCTGTGAGGAGAGGCTGAGGGAACTGGGCATGTTGAGTTTGGAGAAGAGGAGGCTGAGGGGAGACCTCCTTGCCTTCTAAAGCTCCCTGAAAGGAGGGTGTAGAGAGGTGGGTGTTGGCCTCTTCTCCCAAGGGAATAATGACAGGACCAGAGGAAATGGTCTGAAGCTGCGGCAGGGGAGTTTCAGGTTAGATCTTAGGAAGAATGACTTCACTGAGAGGGTGGTCAGGCCCTGGAAAGGCCTGCCCAGGGAGGTGGTGGAGTCCCCATCCCTGGATGTATTTCAGAAAGGTGTAGATGTGGCACTTGAGGGCATGCTGTAGCAGCTGAGATTGTTGGGTTGGGTGACTTCGTTTTGTGGGGTCTGGTTTTTGGTGGGTTTTTGTGGTGTGTGTATGGTTGGACTCGATCTCAGATGTCTGTTCCAACCACAAGGATTCTGTGACTTAGTATTTCTTTGCAGCACCCCTTCCACAGGCTGCTGCATTTCCTCCTTGGAGCTAGAGGTGGATCAGTGGATGTAGGGCCTGGGGAAGAGCCTGTGGGGCCGAGGGCTTTCAGGGCAGGGCTGCAGTGCCAAATGCAGAGCCGTCTCTCACAGCAGTTCCCTTTGGCTACTGAATCGCTCCCAAATTCTGCCTTCTGAGCAATTCCATCCCGGGTGAGCGGGGGGGACCCAGCACAAAAGCAAGAGTGGGTGCTGTGGAACAGCATCCTGAGCAGCACGGGATCTGATGGTGCACAACCAGCCTCTAACTTCCACTTCATACTGGCACTAAAGTAGGATGGTCCTAACATACTGCCCGGTTCACCATACAGAAAACTTCCATTTACCTGGAGATTTCAGGATCGTGTTGCTGATCCAGGGAACAGCAGGAGATCCAGACTGCATTGACATAATTTCCTTTATGATTAGCAGGAACTTCTGAAGTATTAGGTAACAGCTCGAGCACAAAGAATGTTATCGAGTTCCCAAATCACCTGACGCCTTTGCAGCTCCCTTTCCACTTCTGAGGAACAGGAGAGGGTCAAAGGTTTGATTGCACAGTGGATTCCCAGCTGATTTTTTAAATTCTTTTGGCTGCAAAAGTCTAGCAGGAGTATTCCCGCACAGGATGGAGTGAAACCTCCTGCCCTTTACATCTAAATGTGGCAAAACTATGAAGTTGCCACCCTGCTGCTCCCACCACCCACCCTTCTCCTCTCACCGTGGTTTTTCCAAGTGCTGGCGCTACACCAGGGCAGCCAGTGCCGTGGCTTCCACCAGGACAAACTCCCCACCTTGGATTTCAAAGTTGTGCCAAAGTCCTCAACAACTAAAAATGCTTTTAGCTGGCAAGTTAAACATGCCACAGTACAGGGAGAAGCGTTCAATATTCACCAGGCTGGTCTATGACCACCCACCAACCATCTGAGACCACACCTCTCTGATTTTTTTACAGATTTAGGTTGCTCTGGACAAGGTGCAAATACTCTGTTGTGAAAACCAAGCTTCCACCTGAAACTTTTTCAGTGTCTAACCTTTTATATCCTTTTCTGACAAGAGCAGGGACGAGGGGTAATGGTTTTAAATTGGAAGAGGGGNAACGTGCAAACACATCACAGAGCCTGGGGATGCCATTCTGCAGGCAGCTGCAGAAATGGAATTTTTACCCGAGTTCAAAACCAGACAAATTCTTAGAAGAAAGCTCCGCTTGGAGCTTACGAGCTATGTGGGTAATGTTGTCACCTCCAAGGTCCCCTGAGTCACATGTTGCTGGGGAGGCAGGCTCATGTTCCCCAGAACTGCAACACCTGCTTGCTCTCAGCTCCACTTCCAGAGCAGTGCCCCACGCCGGTCACTTCTGGAGACGGTTGTTGGATTAATCAGGATTTTATCAAGGCTGATTTTGACTTTGTCAGAAAATCTGCCAGCACGTATGTTAACTCAAATATTCAAAGTAAAACAATTTATTAACAACAGCATTTTACAACAGTCTTTTCACTTCAACTAAGCTTCAAGATGCACATGGAACTTGCAGGCAAAGGACCGGCCGGCTGTAGACGACTTCCAGACTATATAAAGCATTTCATGGCAGCCGCTTTCATAATCATCACAGTCAGCATGGCCATGAAACAACCCCAGCCCAGCTGTTTCTTAAATTTGTTTCCTACTAAGATTGAAATTTTAGGGACTGTACTCATCTGAATATGATGAGTGATGGCAAATTCAAGCTACGTTAAGCCGTCAACTAAGCAGTACGTGTGGCATATGGCTCCCCGAGTGTTCTTTGATGATAGAGCATCCAGAAGGTGTGTGTGGCTTTGGTAGAAGAAAAAAAAAGCAACTTGGTAAAGACAATTCCATGCTCAATGTGTCTCTGTACAGTTTATTTTACAGGAGATGAAATGAGCACTGTGGTGCATATAAACTCGCAGAACAATATAGGAAAATACAGTTTAACCATATGAAATTGTTTTACAGTAAGACAGAGAAATTACACGTCGAGGAAAGGCCTTCAACACTGAAGGACAAGATCCACAGCTGACATCAAGTAGCTTCCATGGAACTCTACCAGTTTACCCGAGCTGAAGATCTGCCCCCTTCATCATTTCTGCGTTCAACTTCTTCAGTTCAGTGAGTCCTTCATGTATCCTTACGGAACAAAAGCCATCCCATGATTTGCACAATGATCCGAGATTTACAAGTTGCCCAGACAGAGGCTGCATGATACATAAGCTATTCAAGGGATCTACTGAGCCAAAATTCATAGAAAGTTATAAAATTTTGGTTAAATGTCTTTATAATACGTTGATTAGTACCGGCAAAAGTCAACTTTCCTGGAAATTTAGAACTATTTAGCAAAAATTACACAAAAAGGACCAAATAAGCAACTTTAGTAGAAAACTCTGGTTTAGTGTATGACTGGTGACCTGGCCTGCCTTTGAATCCCTGCTGTTGGAATGTTTGCAAAACTGTTTGGTGGATCTTTCACACTGTCTTGGGCTGCCAAAAGAAAGGAAACCATCTAAGGAGGAGAGAAGAATGTTTGTCTAATACTGCTCTTTCTGTAAAGGATAGAGACTGCTGGCCCTACAGAGTGTTTTTGACTCGCCAGAGTGAGAAAGTGGTAACTGGACATGCAAATTCCTTAGTTTATTCTGAAAAAAGCAGCCATCACATCAAAAAACTCCAAAGGAATAAGGAGTTTCATTTCACGCCACGCGCTCCCAAATTCAAAAGACTAAGATTGTCAGGTCATGCAGATGTGAGATCCCTGAAATCACTGGTCAGCTTCAGACTCCCAGGACCAGAAAATTTCTTCTCAGCAACTGCTTTCAAAAAAGGCATTTGTTTTTATTTTACACAATAAAGGCATACTTGAGCCCCAAAATGCCACTTACTCAACGATTTTCATCCAGAATCCTCCACTAATTCTACTGAGATCCTTATACTGAAGGACCCCTCAGAAGATGGGGTTAGCTTTTAAATCCAGTTGCTTTTAAATCTACCATTTCCTACTCCATTTCAGTAGAGAGAATTTAGGATGGCTGTGCTGGACAGTAAATGGTCAGAGAGACAAAGGCAGGTCTCCTGGATATGTGGATGTTCTAGAAGAGCGCACGGGGTAGAGCAAGGGAAGGAGGGACGAAAATTCTGCACGGATCTGTGCACACTGGCTGCTCCTGAGTTTTCGGGATTTGTAGGGTGAATCTGTGTGTTTTACATGCTCGCAGCAGGTACAATTTAAAGAGGCACTTCAAGGGGAACGACTAGAAGAATTTGAGCAGGGTTGTGGTAGGCGCCGTTACTCGGCTGATTGTTAAATCAGTAGCCCTGAAAGACTGCATATATTCAAAACTAAGAGTCTTGGCCGCTGGCTGAGTCTGAGTACAGCAGGTGAAAAGCTTCTGTTCTGAATATCCACTGAGTTCATCTCTTACAACACACCTGAAAAAGTTCAACTTGCACTAAGTTGAGGGAATTCGAGTGTTTCAAATGTATTTTTTCTGTCATTATTACGCAGTTAACCTCAGACTTATTTTTTCCTTGGTCTATAAAAGATTTTGTCCACCTACAATTCTCAGAATTAGATGCATCATCAGGCACAAAAGGTTTCTGCCTTGAGGAACACGTGGGATTAGAAATTGATGTCAAATTGTGCTGTGTGTTGGTCCCTTCAGAAAAAATGTCCAGGAAGAAAAAAAAAAATGAGCTGTGACTAGCACAGAAAGGAGACATTGCACTTCCAAACCTGGGGGCTGGTAAGAAAAATCCAAAACAAACCCCAAAATAACACCCCACCCCCCCAAAAGCATTCATTTCCCACTCTCAGAATACACGCGAAAGCATGAAGTTTGGTCAGCACAGGAAAGAGACAGAGACATTCTGGGAAAATTTAAAACTGAAGAAAAGATCTTGAAAATTGGTGTATCTCAGTTACAGAGGGTTTGCTACAGTAACAATGAAGAAAGTAAAAATAATAAAAGAAAAGAATAAAATAATAAAATAATTAAAAAAAAGAATGGAAAGATGCCCATTGGTATGAATCAGCTCTACTTCAAGACAAAGGAACGAGGACTATTTCTACGGCAGTGCTTTTGCAGGAAAAGACAAGGATTTGCTGATGGCAAAGACTCATCATCACCATTATGCCACAGAAAGACTGGGTGCTCCCAGCCCCTGGAGAATACTCGCAGGCCAGGCTCAACATGCCAGCCCAGTGCCAGGGCACAGGGCACCGCGGCGCTGCCGAGGGCCAGAAAACATCCTGCAGCCAACAGACGCGGCGTTGCCACGCTCTGGATTCCTGCTGCCACAACCAGGTGTGAGTCAGAGAACCCCGGATCAAACAATAGATACCAGGGAACATTTCCTTCACCACTTTTCATGTGCTAAGCAGAATTTGGAGAGTGATGAGCCTGTTACTGAGCCCATCATGGTCCGAGGGAGATGAGTGCTCAAATGCCGCTGGGGCAGCTAAATATTTTCTTGCCTTATGTGTCTGGTTTTAATTGGACTCTGGTTATAACTACTGCCCACCTGGTTAAGCCAGCTCCTCTGGTAAAATGCCAGACAATTCTGCTGTGCTGTGCAGAAGACAATCCACCAGCCATTCCCTGCCACTGTGCAGGGATGGGAGGAACGTCCACGCAGCAAGAACCATTCAGAGAGATGCTTCTTTAACCTCTGGGGCTTCATTCTCCTATTTCAACACAATGCTGGGTAGCAGAAAGCCTACAGAAAGGTCTGTGATTTGAAAAGGTGTCTTTGGAAGACCCAGCAGGAAGGTGAGATTCTGGGATACCCACAGGTTACACCAGTGCCAAAGAGCACACTAGCTACTACAGAATAGCAAATATGTTTTCAGTTCAGAAGGAAACAATCAATCAACTGATCACACCAAGAAGTCACATCTACTCATTCCAGGGGGACCTTCAAGGTGCTGGTCTGGATTTCTTAAGGTGCTTGATAGTGAAGGACCCACCTGGGTAAGCAATGCTCTTTCTCCTCCTGTGTGTGACTGAAAAAAAGAGATGGGCAGAATTGCTTCTTCACTTAATTTTGGATTTGGGTTTTCACACCTGCAGCAGAAGGTGAGCTCTAGGCCCATGCTCTCCCACCACAGCCTGACACAGGGGTCACTAATGGAGCTGCTGGGAACTGCAGGTATAGCAGTTAGGTCATATACGTGAAGTGTCTGAGGTTCTCACTTCTTAATGTTTACCTTATACATGTTCTCACCAACTAAGGAAAGCAGAGGCTTGTGCATTTCTATTTGTTCACCTGAATTTCAAAGCCTCTTATCACCTACATGTTCCCTGTGTTCCAAGAATCCTCCGAGTGCTGTGCAATTCCAAACAGCGGGTGAAGAACGCACGTTTCTACACAGTGTAACTTGCAGCAAATATTACAATAATGACACTAAAACCAGGGACAAATTTAGAGAGGGTCTGAGAAGGTCTGAGAAATTTTGACCTGCTACTGAGCGCCTAGAAGTTTTCCGTGAATGCTTTACCAAAAATTCCTATTAGAAAAAGAAAAAAAAAGGAGAAAAAAAAAAGAGATTATCTGAACGTAGTTCACCGTCAGAGGACAGCTACACACACTGATGTTACAGGACTGTCAGTTAAACAAAAAGCAGTGAATTCTGCAACACGAAACCACGCAGATGCAGAATCAGGACTTAGAGAAGGACTTGGGAGCGCTCATGGATGAGAAGCTCCACAGGAGCCGGCAGTGCGCGCTGGCAGCCCAGAAACCAACCCCAGCCTGGGCTGCAGCAAAAGAAGTGTGAGCAGCAGGGCCAGGGAGGGGATTCTCCCCCTCTGCTCTGTGCTCCTGAGACCCCACCTGGAGTCCTGTGTCCAGCTCTGGAGTCCTCAACATAGAAAGGACATGGAACTGTTGGAACAGGTCCAGCGCAGGGCCACCAAGATGCTCAGAGGGCTGGAGCAGCTCTGCTGTGAGGACAGGCTGAGAGAGCTGGGGCTGTTCAGCCTGGAGAAGAGAAGGCTCCGGGGAGACCTTAGTTCAGCCTTCCAGGATCTGAAGGGAGCCTACAGGAGAGCTGGGGAGGGACTGTTTGTCAGGATGTCTAGTGACAGGACGAGGGATAATGGTTTTAAATTGGAAGAGGGGAGATTTAGATGAGATTTTAGGAAGAAGTTCTTTGCTGTGAGGGTGGTGAGGCACTGGAACAGGTTGTCCAGGGAAGTTGCTGATGCCCCATCCCTGGAAGTGTTTAAGGCCAGGTTGGATGGGGCTTGGAGCAACCTGCTCTAGGGAGAGGTGTCCCTGTCCATGGCAGGGGGGTTGGAACTTGATGATCTTTAAGGTCCCTTCCAACTCTGACCATTCTATGATTCTATGAATCAGGTGCAGAGAAGCAGAGCACAAGTTTGCGTGCTGCCTGTCACACACAAAAAGAACAGTTTCAGTGTTTACTCTGACTGTGCGACACGAGGGGGAGCACAGCCACCCCACAGCAGCTCAGGCAGGGCTGCAGAGGGGGAAAGGGATTCCAGAAACGCAACAGGGATTTCCAGATAACTTTCACCACTGCTGCAATGATATATTAACATTTAAAAAAAAAAAAAAAAGATAAAGCTATATCTAAAGATCCCAGTGTCACCACATAATGAAACAATTCTCCTATAAGGGAACTGAAGTCACTCGAAAGATGTTCAACACGCAGAAGTGATGAACAAATGTGAGTTATAGATAGGAGTGAAGCTGGAGCAGGCTGGATATCTGAGAAATAGGCTTTTTGGAGATGTTTTTCTATGAAAGCAATCAGAATCTTGCCAGCGATGGGAGAGAGTGCACTTGGCCCATGTGGTAAGGGAATAATTTCTTTCAGCTCATTAACTCCAAGAGGAATCAGCCCAACAGCACTGGATCCAGTATGAGCTCTGTTAGGAAGTAAGTTGGAAGGATACCTTTAAGGAAAGATTTCCAACGAGGACTCTCTATGGAGTAAACTGTGACAGAAGGTGGCTTTGAAGACATAGGCCGGCTGGTACAGATGATGAATAAACTGCTCTCATTCTGTATGATGGCCAAGGTTACAGCTGGTAAGCACCTTATCGGCTCTGGCAAGGGAGTCAGGACACCCAGCAGATTCAAAGCTGTGGGATTCACGAAGCCCTTGAGCTCAGATAAAGGTCAAGAGGCTATGGGCTGAAGCAGAGATTGCCACGGAGCCAGAGGCTCGACAGCATGAGACAAGTATGTGACAGCATCGCTTAGTCAACGAGGGAGCTCCATGGGAGTGGCAGTACTCCTAAAACACAAGTGGCTTCAAGAAAGATGTGGGGAAGCAGAGCTACCAGTTAAGAGCCAGAGGCAAATTCCCACTAATTCTACATCTTCAGGTGAAAGCAAACAAAAATTGAAAGCTCACCTTCTGCTCTGTGACCACAGAGCTGTATGAAGATGTAAGACAGCCTTGTCAATCAACAACAACAACAAAGACTGATACTTGTAGTGACTAAAATAGTAAAAACTTGCATCAAGTGTGAGAGCCCACCAGCTCCACAAAATGGGCTTGAGCTCAGTACCCACAGAGGCAGGACACTTTGCTATTCCTACTATTGAGCTACACTGCAGCATCAACATGCTTTTCCCAAGCCAGCTATTTTAATGTAACACAAAGCCTGACCTTGCTCCAAAGTAGAAGTTGTTTAGGTTGAGCTATTGCGTCAGGGAAGTCTCACAGAAGATGAACAGAGCAACGCTGGAACTCCCAAATTTACCTTGTTAGGAACAAACACAAGGACAGGGCCACCAAGATGATTAGAGGGATGGAGCACCTCTGCTATGAGGACAGGCTGAGAGAGCTGGGACTGTTCAGCCTGGAGAAGAGAAGGCTCCGGGGAGACCTGAGAGCAGCCTTCCAGGATCTGAAGGAAGCTCCAGGAGAGCTGAGGAGGGACTGTTTGTCAGGAAGTCTAGTGACAGGACGAGGGGTAATGGTTTTAAATTGGAAGAGGAGAGATTTAGATGAGATCTTAGGAAGAAGTTCTTTGCTGTGAGGGTGGTGAGGCACTGGAACAGGTTGCCCAGGGAAGTTGTGGATGCCCCATTCCTGGAAGTGTTTAAGGCCAGGTTGGATGGGGCTTGGAGCAACCTGCTCTAGGGAGAGGTGTCCCTGCCCATGGCAGGGGGGTTGGAACTTGATGATCTTTAAGGTCCCTTCCAACTCTGACCATTCTATGATTCTATGATTCTATGACAGGTGTCCATGCTTGAAGGTCAAACATGCCACCACCTACTTTGGAGATACTGTCTGTCCAGAATCACTGGGGCTCCAGCACCCCCAGACTTGTAAAGCATCGTACCATCCAGCCAGAGAAGTTATTAAGTCAGGTAACACCCATCCCACTGTCTGCAGTGTCAAGTCACAAGGGAATTATCATCTTCTGTAGGAAATATGCTGGAAACTCTACCCAAGTCAGCAAAACTTCCCTAACACTTCCACTGATTAAACTCTTGCTGCAGAGGTAGCATCTGACCCGTTGCAGAGCAGCACTGCATGAGAGTTTGCTGGACCTAATAAAGATTAACAGCCAGGTCCAAATGCACTCCTCAGATTATCAAAGTGACAAAGAGATACAGGCTCCATCAAGAAAATGATCGTTCCATGCAGCTCACACACTCCTGCAATATTTCAAACAGACCAAAAAACTAGAAGTAGGAAAACTGTCCGGAAATAAAACAAAAGGGAAAAAAAAAATAGCAGAAAATATAACTGAGAACTGAGAGCAGCTTAAATACACCTTAGTAGAGAAACCAAAATACATTTCAGTCCTCAGAGAAACCTGTGCCAATGGACAGTATTTCCAGTCCAAAACAGATAAAATACTAAACATCTTCAAAGCAAGAGGAAAAATAAAGTGTAATTGCTAACAGATTATTTCAGATATTTATTACGGAGAATACTGTATAAAGTGCACAACTAGCTTCGTTTTGGAAATCGAATGAGGTGAGGTGTCAAAATTGCTCATTTTAATTTATATACAGCATAGAATACAGGGGTCAACCTGAGATGCAGCTCATTAAGTCCTCCAGTTAGTTTTGGTCACTGAAAAATATAAAGTGAAAGCTCACCCTGCACCCGTGGTTAAAAAAATAAAGCAAAAAAAAAAAAGAGAGAAAAGTGCCTGTCCTCCAAAGTGCATTGTAGAGATAGGAAAAGTACATATTGGTATGCCCCCCAAAAAATTAATAGGGCAGAGAACAACTCAATAGGAAGACTGAAAAAGAGAGATCATCACAAAACTTCCCTGCTCGAGCAGCAGGAGCCTGGGGAAACGCGTGCATTCTGAGCTCAAGGACTACAGGGTGCTCAGGAAAACCAGGTTTCATTTGTATTGCAACAGTCTTTGCAGGTGCTTAAGAAACACTCCCAAAACAAGTGTGCTGGGTGCTTCCAGCACTGAGGATAAAATAGGAGTTGCAAATTCAGAAGCACAGGATGGGAGGTGTCACACTGGGAACGGTGATCCCAAGCGTGCAGCGGTCGTGGCATCCCACCTACCAACATGCAAAGGTTTGTAAGGGTTAACGACCCAGCAGGTAAGTGGGTTGTGGAGGGATTTGCAAGCCAGGAACAAATTTATAGTGGTAAAGAAATGTTGAGGAGAAGGGAGCAAGAGAAAAACCCAAGGGAGTTCAGTTTGAACTAAGAAACCTGAAAAATAATCATTGCAGCACTATTAAAAACCTGCTTCACATAAGACTTCACTGTGTCTCACTTTGCTTTTGTAAAAGGGAGTATTAATTCTCAGTTACCTCATCACAGCACCTTGAGGGTGGTGACTGAAAACCTAGAATAGTAGTAGAAGAAGAGAAGGATGCAGTATTAGTGCTGGGGAAAAAAAGGATGGTAACAATGAGATAAAGTGGAACGCAACTGTGGATCAAATCAAATAGTGTGGTTTGGGAAACTGTAAATATCAACCCAGTCAACACTAAGTAAAGGCCACAAGTGGTGAGAATCAAGGTTTCTGCTGAATCTAAAGCAAAAAAATCTTTAAGAATCTTGGCACTGTATGAAAGGCTGAAAAAAAATATATTAACAGCAATGCTGAAGAATCAATCGGAAATAACTGCAGGGGAATAAAATTAATACCTTTTCCCAACCCATCTACAAACTACTTCACACAACGTGCCAAAAGCAGTGTTGAATTTCTGGTTGCTCGTGGTAAGGGAAACAAAGGAAAAACCTAAGGTTAAGAATCTGATGGTGCAGAAGTGCTGGGCACCTGCACCTACATTTAATGCAATTTAGCATCCCAGATTCACGGCACCTTTGAAAATCAGGCTCTAAAAAGATAAAACTCCCAATTTACCTGGACAAACTTGGTAATTAAAGATACCGAAAAGGCTGTGTTATTCACCTGAAGGAACCACCAAAGGGCAATTTAAACCTGGATCCCAAATCAAATGTTAGAGGGCTGTCTTGAAGAAGATTCTGTGAGAAAACATCTTGCAGAAGGAGGGAAGGTTTTAAACATCTCATTTATTCCTTGGTATATAACCTCTTTTTGTCACTGAGGGCACTCAGACAGCTAATGAGGTAGGTATAGCACAACCAAGTCTTTCCTGATAAATAATGGTGATGGCAACACTTTCAACTTTACTGAATGGTCTAGAACAGAAATCACAATGATCATGAGTTGATGTGTCCCTGAGAGGGAGTATAAAACAGGAAGAACAGGAGTCCTCTCCACAGATTTTGGGAGAAGGACCATCACTTCACTGCCGTGGTTCAACTGTGTTAGATGAACTAAATTGATTTGCAGGACATTGCTGCAAGACATGCGTGTTTATAGATGGGAGAGCCAGAAAAGTTAATTGACTTGCCTATGGCCATGAAAGCAGTCAGTGACAGACCTGGGATTCATGATTAGGACCTCCTTGCCTCCTGCATCATGTTCAAACATCCATCAACTTGCTGGCCAGAGGCTCACTGTATGCTTGTTCTAACATACTGTATAAAGTCATGCAAGGGATGTAGCACAAAGTCACTGAAGAAGAGAGCTCTCTCTGTACCAGAAAGCAGATTTCTTCTGGAAGCTGCGTGCAATTGGGAACCTCTGGTGGGAAGCACACATCTGGTTTCTTCACCCTGGAATGTCTGGTGCTTAAGGCTTAGCACAATGAGGACCATTCTAATGACTAAATGGAACAGAGATAGCCCATACAGGCATAAATTACAAGGTGTCTGGTAGTGGAACAACCTTTTCCCTATGCTCTTCTGACCCTTAAAAAACAAACATTAGCCTGGTTAATTCAGTGGACTCAGCACGTACAACTACAGAACAGTCTATATTTCCATGTCCACAGGTCGGATATCTCCAGTTTTGTGTTCTTTTACCCACAGTTCCCTGTCTTTGGCCGGATCCACTTTCCGAAGCAACTGATCCACGAGCTCTACTGTCTAAAACGAAGAAAACAAGAATCAAAATGTCAAGGGCGCATTTCAAGCAGGGAGAGCCCTTGCTCTGAAGCGTAGAGCAGCTATGGGCACACAACCGTTGCATTTGCAGACAAAGTGAGAAGGGCACATACACGAGACTGGGTGGACAACAGCCAGATGGGAGTTTGGAGCCTCGTAGGAGGAAGAAGAGGAGAGGCAGACTTTTAACGTCAAGCTTCCTATCACATGTTTCCTATGGCAGGCATTGGCCACTTGGTTTCTGACTCCTGTCCTGCAATCTGTACCTTCCACCAAATACAACCAGGTACTGAGGTCAGTGTACACTCCCCAGATTTGAAGATTTGAAAACAAGGTGGCTTTTTAATATACACTATTTTGAAATAGATATAATTGAATATAGACTATATTTAAAAAAAAAATATATACTCCCTCCTCCAAAAGTGAAACTATTCACCACCTTCCTTGCAAGAACACATGACCTTTGCCCAGGGAAGTTGTTGATGCGCCATCCCTGGAAGTGTTTAAGGCCAGGTTGGATGGGGCTTGGAGCAACCTGCTCTAGGGAGAGGTGTCCCTGCCCAGGGCAGGGGGGTTGGAACTTGATGATCTCTAAGGTCCCTTCCAACTCTGACCATTCTATGATTCTATGACCTCAAGAAATAGTGCATCAGGCCTGGGGAGCTAACGATAGCTCATGTTGGCCAAAAGTAATTAAATTCCTTGTGTCTCCCCCAGCAAAAAGCTGCGATCCAGCAGTATGAAACGTGAGCAGGATCGGAGAGTCTCGGAGCAGCAGGACTGCAGGGTGGCAGTACAGTACTGCTGCACACTCAGAGACTGAGCACAGCCCCTTCTCACACCTCCTTTTGCCACAAGTCAGTCAGTCAGATGAGGCCAGGGACAGTTCTGCTCCACTCAAGTGCAACAAAAAGGGACGTAACAGAAAGCAGACTTACGCTTTGGTTGAACATGTCTGTCTCGTGCCGCAGCTGTGTATACTGGCAAAGATGCTGCCGAATCATCTCCACCCTTTCAACTTCTAGTCTCTCAAGCTCCTGGACACGAAGGAAAACAAGTCCATATTTTTTCTTCGAAGCTGAGCTTGAAGGCCCAGAGAAAGGATGACACAGAAAAGGTTGCCAGTCAATGCAGTGCCAGATATTACCCCAGCTTTGGAGGTGAAGCCTGTGATGGCATGTCCCTCTGATTTGCAGAGAGTCTGAGACAGTAAGCAACACAAGTCACTTCAGCCTGAGCTTAATGACAGAAAAGAAGGTGGAAGCCTTTCCAAAATGGAGACAATCAAGGCAGAGTGAGGAGCTACTGTCTTCAGGGATGCTGCAAGCAAGAGGGAATCTGTCTCCTGCAAGAAGCTTTGTAAGCTTTGTCACTAGCTCCAGAAGTTACAGTGATTCCTTGGAGAAGCTGAAGACTGTGCTGGGTGTGTGTCAGGCTCAGAGGGCCTGACTGTCACTTATCAGACACCTCCAAGAGCATTTTTATCTGTCCATCAGATGATGGACTGGGACAAGTCTCCACCTCACTCAGTTGGCAGTAAGCAGACTCCAGCAACGCTTTAGTTGAAAAGGCAGGTGATTTCTAACTTTCCTCCTGATTTTTTCTGCCTCCCTCTTCTCCTGGATTCTGATATCATACCCCAAAATCTGCATTTAGTCTTTCCTTGTCTATCTGAACAACAGCAAGGGAAGCAGCATGATATAAAAGCCTGCTTTTAAAAGACAAATACTGCAATGGACTTTGCTGTTTCACTAGAAAGCTCTGTAATCATCGGGACATCAGTGCGGCCAAATATTAAAAAACCTGCCTTCATGGAGCATTTCTGGTGTCCACTTACTGGGCATGCTGGTGGAGCACAAGCCGAACATACACAAATAAGCAGGCTGCTATATTGCCTTCCCTGTGCTCTCTGCAATTCGTTATCCTGGGTATCCTGGGTTGCATCAAAAGAAGCGTGAGCAGCAGGTCACGGGAGGTGATTCTCCCCCTCTGCTCTGCACTTGTGAGACCCCACCTGGAGTCCTGTGTCCAGTTCTGGAGTCCTCAACATAGAAAGGACATGGAACTGTTGGAACAGGTCCAGCACAGGGCCACTGATATGATTAGAGGGCTGGAGCACCTCTCCTATGAGGACAGGCTGAGAGAGCTGGGGCTGTTCAGCCTGGAGAAGAGAAGGCTTCAGGGAGACCTTGGAGCAGCCTTCCAGGATCTGAAGGGAGCTCCAGGAGAGCTGGGGAGGGACTGTTTGTCAGGAAGTCTAGTGACAGGACGAGGGGTAATGGTTTTAAATTGGAAGAGGAGAGATTTAGATGAGATATTAGGAAGAAGTTCTTTCCTGTGAGGGTGGTGAGGCAGTGGAACAGGTTGTCCAGGGAAGTTGTAGATGCCCCATCCCTGGAAGTGTTTAAGGCCAGGCTGGATGGGGCTTGGAGCAACCTGCTCTAGGGAGAGGTGTCCCTGCCCATGGCAGGGGGGTTGGAACTTGATGATCTCTAAGGTCCCTTCCAACTCTGACCATTCTATGATTCTATGATTACAGCACAGAAATCTCAGGCGGCAGACTATCCGCCTAGGGAGGAAGAAGGAGTTTATGGTTATGGACAGGACTGAAACAGAGCGAGCTCCAGCTGCTGTTGCTGGATGATGCAGTGGAAAAAATTGCCCATTTTTCTGGAAAATATTGCCCATTTTGAACTCAGAGTCCCTTCCTTAGAGCACAGATGTGCGGGACCACATTTAAAGACTTGGCTTGAATTGCTTCCCAGCCTGAGTTCCATAACCAACAAACCTGCCGTGCATCCTGCAAGTTCTAACATCCCTCTTGAGCTATCTACTAGAGCATTTTGAGTTGTCCTTCTTCAGGAGCAAATATGCAGCTAACAAGTACCTGGCTGTATCCGGACACACTGCCACTGATGGTCAGTGTCATCTGCATCAGTGAGAAACCACCAGTGAAGGTGAGAGGAGAATCAGATCCCTTTTCTATAGGAACGTTTGTCTTTCTTCTTCTGCTTTTGGGAAGATATCTGCCTCCTGGTTTTCCACTCACCCATCTGCCTTTATTTATTCACTGCAGTTTAAATATTGCACTGATGCACTTCCAAATGCTGAACAATTTATTACCCTGCTTCTTACTAGGAGGAGTTTCCAGTTTTGTGTTTGTCCAATGAGAAAAATACACGCAGAAGACCATTTTTATTTCCTGCTTTTGAAAGCAATTGGCTGTCGTCCAGAAGGGCTCTAAGGAATGACACAAGCGAGGAACCCTAAAGCCAAAGTACAGGTATTTCAAGGAACAAAGAAATCAAAGCTGTATCCTGGTGACTAACCCTTAAGGTATATGCCTTTAGGGTGAATACTGTGAGTGGTGTTACCTTCAGAGAAACAGAGCAATCGGCAACTAAAGTAATGCCTCTTCTGAGCTGGTAACAGTCATGAACAAATTGAAAATCATGGAATATAAGAATTCATTAACATATAAACAGACTCAGTGATTTCTCATGTTTCCTTGTGCATTCCTTCATCCTTCCTGGGGACAATTCCAGCCTTCTGGCCCCTAAGCAGTCCTGAACTGGTTCAATGCCTTCTGCAAATAAACTATTATTTCTTCCCTTATGATATGAGTTTTTCTTAGAACTGAGAATGGGAAATACAAGGGGAGATTTATCACTCAATTTTCCCCTCTGCTTTGCACTCTTAACTAGCTATGAAGGCTGAATATTGTACGCTAGTACAATTTGACAAGTATAACATTTCAAGATGCTGCAGTTACATACCAGAGTGGTGGTCACCATCTCCTCAAACCACTTGGACTGGGCTTGATTGTAAAGATCCACGCAGCGCATCAGGTCATCTCCTGAAAAGTTCAAGACAGTAACACATTAGTTCTCACTAGCCAGTGTTACAGAGCTTAAAAGGAAATCACAGAATCATAGAATGGTTAGAGTTGGAAGGGACCTTAAAGATCATCAAGTTCCAACCCCCCTGCCCTGGGCAGGGACACCTCTCCCTAGAGCAGGTTGCTCCAAGCCCCATCCAACCTGGCCTTAAACACTTCCAGGGATGGGGCATCAACAACTTCCCTGGGCAACCTGTTCCAGTGCCTCACCACCCTCACAGGAAAGAACTTCTTCCTAAAATCTCATCTAAATCTCCCCTCTTCCAATTTAAAACCATTACCCCTCGTCCTGTCACTAGACTTCCTGACAAACAGTCCCTCCCCAGCTCTCCTGGAGCTCCCTTCAGATCCTGGAAGACTGCTCTACGGTCTTCGGGCAGCCTTCTCTTCTCCAGGCTGAACAGTCCCAGCTCTCTCAGCCTGTCCTCACAGCAGAGGTGCTCCATCCCTCTGATCATCCTGGTGGCCCTGTGCTGGACCTGTTCCAACAGTTCGATGTCCTTTCCATGTTGAGGACTCCAGAACTGAACACAGTACTCCAGGTAATTGCAGTTCAAGTTTTGTAGATGGACCCAGAGGGTTTGAAGGTCAGTCCTGGTGGAGCTGAAGGCACTTGTGGTACACCGTATTTGTGAGGTGCAGCAAAAATTCAACAAAATGCATGCAGTCCATGTAAGGTAAAAGATCATATGATTGGAGTGAAAAAGAGTGAGCGGGAAAGACAAGATTTTAAAAGGAAAGTATGAACACTAAGCAGTATTTTACAAAACAACCACAACTATGAAGGCAAGTTACTTCAACTGAAAAAACAAACCGTCAGACACAGAAAGTTGTATCTGAAAAAGAAAATAATTACAATGAAAAATCTGTAATAATGAGTTATTGAGCTGTAGGGCAGCACTCTGCAGGTGAGACTGCATTCTAAGAGGTGTCTGTGAAAAATGGGCATGAAGTGTCAGGCTGAAACCATCTGAGACCGAGGGACGCTCCTGTGCAGCCTCAGCCCAGCCGCACACTGAGCAACCTGCTCTAGGGAGAGGTGTCCCTGCCCAGGGCAGGGGGGTTGGAACTTGATGATCTTTAAGGTCCCTTCCAACTCTGACCATTCTATGATCATTCTATGATCGCACTCCTGCATGCTCCAGCCTCTGAGGATGCACGAATCCCAGTTGAGCTCTCGCTTCCTCCTGTGTTCAGGGTAGTAACACAGTAAGCTGTGATTTAATTCCATTTTCCCTTTGTTGAAGGGGTCTGTTCTGACAGAGAGGGAAAGATAGGTGGAAAATCTGGAAGGAATGTGTCAGCTAGTAAATTCTCTTTCTTCTTTAAATGAGGCTCTGATGCCTAGGTCCAGGGCTCAAATTCATCCTGCTCTATTAGGTACAAAAAGGTCTTCATACATAAACTGGGGACAAAGAACAGGACTCCACAGACCAAACAAGTGTCAAAGAAGTAAAACTGTCTTTTCACTGAGCACCACTAAAAAAAGACTGGCCCCATCCTCCTGACACCCACCTTTTAAGTATTTATAGGTGTTGATCAGATCCCCCCCTCAGTCTAAAAAGACCTAAGTCCCTCAGCCTTTCCTCATCAGAGAGATGCTCCAGGCTGCTCATCTTTGTAGCCCTTTGCTGGACCCTCTTCAGCAGTTTCCTGCACTTCTTGAACTGGGAGCCCAGAACTGGACCCAGTGCTCCAGATGGGGCCTCCCCAGTGCAGAGCAGAGGGGGAAGATGACCTCCCTTGAGCTGCTGGTCACACTTGTCATGATGCACCCCAGGATGCCATCGACCTTCTTGGCCACAAGGACACATTGCTGGCTCATGGTCATCTTGCTGTCCACCAGGACTCCCAGGTCTCTCTTTGCAGAGCTGCTCTCCAGCAGGTCACCCCCAAACCTGTCTCACTGTAGGAGGCTATCCCTCCACAGGTGGAGCACCCTACACTTGCCCTTGTTGAACTCCATTAGGTTTCTCTCTACTCAACTTTCCAGCCTGTCCAGGACCACACACTACTATATCCTCATTTCTACTATATCATCAAAAAAAAAAAGGCAAAAAGTTCATTTTCAAGGAAAAAAAGTAGTAATGGGAAGCACATAGTTGTAGGTGGCTGGGATTTAGGAAAGAATTAAGGAAGGAATTATGATTTAAGGAAGAAACATTCTTAGCTGAGCTTATCTGAATCTCACTTTGAAAGTTTAACTCACATTCAGTTAATTTCAGCACACTTTCACAAAACAGAAGGACAATTCACCCTCCTTTTACTGTTCTCATCCCAGTTATCAAAATTATCATTTTGTGACGTCTGACTTGGAAAAACTGGGCTTGTTTTTTTCAGGAGATTTCATACCAAAGGGATTTGTAGCATAGTTCACTTTGACTTTGTAGCAATATTAAAAAACCCAGGAAACACGCGGGTGGATGGGCAGTTGCACCCCATCTGTGCTCACCTCCCACCAGTGACAGACCCAGGAGCTCACCTGCCTGAGTGGACTTCCTTCTCGCCTTCTTAATTTCCTCTTCTGTCTTGTTGCTGAGCTTCACCTCTAGCTGCTGCGTTTTCATTTCCAGATCCTTCTGTCTCTCTGTCAAGGCTTTCCGGGCCTTGGAGTAATTAAAGAATAATTAATGTTTTAGACGAAAAGGGCTGCCAGCTGCTTTCAGCCATCTACGACTCCAAGAATGGAGTCAGACATTCCGTGTAAAGCTGGGATTCAAGTTCTTAGGTATTCAGAGAGGTGTTGTACCACCATACAGAAGTAGTCACCAACAGATCACAAAAGCATCTGAACTCTTTATAGGTTCTTAGAAAGGCACAGTACGAATGGCATCATCAAACTTCCATGGTTCTTATTAACTTTCTCTGGAATAAAGGGGAGCTGGAGCTTCTTCCAAATATCTTAACCAGCATCACTGAGACACATCTTCTATTTGCCTCCTTAGGATCTAAACCGTTGAAAGAATTCCAAGTATCTTACAAAATTTATTTTTAAGTACCTTCTGGATTCAATATGCACGTATTGGGAACTCTAACAATAGGAACTTTTAAACTTATTTCATAAAAACTAATTTGGGTTCATGACAACAGCATTTCACACTGTAGAAGTCAAGAACCTGAGACTTCATTAAAACTGATTATTTAAATTACTTTAAAGTTCCTCAGGCTTTTAACTGAACTTCTACAGCCAAATTAAGTAAAATGTCTTAAAAACTATCATGACCATATATGCACGCTGCCACCTCATTTGCTGAGGTTGCCTAAACACATGAAATAAAAACAACTTGTCTTACACAGAACTATTATAAAATAGGTCACGTTTGTTCTTTACCCAGTTCCGGTGATAAAAACTAAACTTGGATGATTACACGTTGTTTAACACCTTGCAGTTTTCCGGAGTCACACCAGCCTGCAAGTTTCAACACTCTTTGAGGCATTACTTGAATTTTTTCCAATTTGCAGTTTCAAACTCCCTGTGCTTGGCTGGACAGGTCGCAAGAGGGAGCTGCAAGAAAGCAATCTGAGCAGGAAGCCGTGCACTTCATCAGGCACACTGCAGTTTTCCACTTTTTTATTCTGTCTTCTCAAGGCTACTCTAATTCCTACTTTTCAATACCCCTACTGAGGGCTGTGCTTCTTTGCAGATACGACTGTGAAGAGCCTCCTGTTTTGCAGAAAAATGCCTTCCTTGCATACACACAGTCTAACAGCTGTGGGTAAGCTGCAACAAATCTCTCCCTGGGTGAAGTCTCTCATGCAGACTTCAATGACAGCCCAAAAACTCTTCTGGGTTGACTAAGCATGGTACATTCCTTTCCAACTTACATCTCCAAGCGAATCGCACGAGGATACCGTTTAGCATGAGCATCTTGGCAGCCAGGACATGGATATCATGTTTCCTAATATGTGCTGCTGATAAGAGAGCAATTTCGGGGGGTTTAACTCTCCCTAAATCACAGCTTCGGCCACCTATTGGATATTCAAATTAAACCAGCCCCTGATACTAGTGGCCATCTGCCTTTGGCCACTGCAACAGAGCATCCTGAGCCAGGAGAGCCTTTGGCCTGGCCCTGCTGCTTATCTAAGGTAAGGTTTATTAAATTTTGAGGGCAATACACGTGACTTCCAGATGCAAGGAGTATTATCATCAAATGGATGAGAAATACATTATTCCAAACTGGGAAAGGGAGAAGGAAACACAAAGCCAGTGGAGCAATAATGCGTTAGCCCTGCCTTTAGCCCCTGGTTTCCCAAATCTCAGCTAAGCAGCAAACCACATCAGGGGCCTGGCAAAGCACAACAGCAAGAAGCACTGAGCAGAAACTTTTGTGGTTATTTGTGGCAAAACAAAAACTTTTTACAGGGCAGCTGCTTTTCTGGCCAGAAACCCTCCAGTTTGTTCTCTGCTCCCACCTTTTCAACGGCTGCGTAGCGGCTGGCCAGATGCTTCCGTAAGTCTGCAATATGGTGGTCACACTTCTTCATGTCTTTCTTGAAGTTCTCTCTGAAGTTGAGCAGGGGTTTCTCTACCTCGCTCTGAAGCTGGTAATGAAAGCAAAAGAAAAAACGGTCATGAGGCTCCTCAATAATGAGGAGCCAGGCAATAATTTTGGGCTCTTCTGCTGAGCAGAGCTCAGGACAGAGACAAAACAACACTCCCCCCTCCCCAGTCAAAGGCAAGATAACACAGCAACAATTCTCTTCCCCAGGAGAACTCTGAGTGAAGCTACTGCAAAACTCAGGTCTTGACAGGACAGCTCTGTTAAGAAGAAAAAGGAGAGAAATCTTGTCCTCCTTATTCCCGTTAAATCATCTCTCTCTTCTTACTCATAATCCAACGGCAGGCAAAATCCAGAGCTCTTCTTGAGGTGCTCTGATTCTGGCCTAACTGATGCAACTTGCTGAAAAAGGAAAATACACAAACTAAAGCTGTTAGCCCCAACTGCACTAAGGTGAGACAGCGAACTGTGGTGACACGACTGCATTTACTGTACGGTGAAAAGAGATCCAGAAAGGGAACAATTTATTTATTTCTGCCAAGTATAAAGGAGTCTATAGAGGAGTCTGAGTATTTAGATGAAACTCTTTAAGAAGTGGCAAGAAACCTGTCATGGGTTGAGAGACACGGGACTAACCTTTCTTCTAAAGCTGTGGAAAACCACACTTTTAGAAGATTCTAGTGTTTGAATTCATGAAAATATGTACTTTATACGCAGTCAGGCTCTGTGGAATTCAAGGTCTTAGTGTTTTTGAGCCTTGCCAGGTGCAGGGACGAGGAGGAGCAAGGCCTGGCTTTGACCCCAGCTGGCCAACAGGATTATTTCATACCATGAACGTCACATTCAATATAAATTAGAAGAGTTTGCTGCACAGCTCTCTTCTCCTTTGATGGCAGTGGTGCAGACAACTCCTTGCTCCAGAGCCAAACCCCTGAGGCCCTCCTTTCCTCCTGAAGCTGTTGAGCTCGCAGTGTCCCACATTTGCTGTCCCCTGCCGGGAACACACAGCTTCTGCTGATATAATTGGCTAATTTTTATCTATCTTATACCAGCATCAGGATTAATACTGATAGTAATAATTCTTGATAATTATCATCAATACTGACAATACATATTATTGTTAATTATTTAGTCTTATACTATTGAATCTATTTATATTTCAACCCTCATGTTTCTTTGTGATCCCTGATTCCCCTTTCCAGGTGAGGAGGGGTCATCAGATGAAAGAATAATTGTCTAAATGGTAATAAATTGTTATGGGTTTTCTCAAACCATAACAAACCCACTGAAATAAACTCAGCAGAGACCCACCAAGACCACACACGTGATTTATCTCTTGCAACCAGGGCCTGACAGATGGTAACACACCGCTCCGGTAGAGTTGCTATCTTATTACTTTCGGTATTTTGACACCTAGGAAACGTGTTCTGAAGGGATAGATACTTCACCTCCCCATATGCAACCAAACACTTTTTTTCTGTGAAGTCCCTCCTGTGAGGATGCCTGGTTCTGTCAATGCAGATGAGTTGGGCCCATCATCACCTAACATGGCTCCCAGTGGAGCAATATCAGAGTCCCTGAAAGCGTTTCTGGCCTTCCTCCAGTGCCATTTTAACGGAGAAGGAAACTTCATTCAAGATCAGAACAGTCTTTAAATGGACAGAGGCTACAAAGACAGTCAAGACCCTACAGCACACATCCAAGAGAGGTTAAACAAGTCTAAAGCAGACATTGTTTAGGCAGATGGAGACTGGCACCATGGTGATCCAGTATGGCCTACAGCTATGTGAAGGTCAGGTGCAAGGGTAACAAAACCATGTTCTTCTTTGTATGGATGGGCACTGACACAACAGACAACTGAGCTTTGGGAGGTTTAGGTTGAATGTAATTTTTAAAAAAAATACAATAAAAAAAATCAGCAGAATGGCAGCTGGGCACTGAAGCAGGTTGATCAGAGAGGTCATGAGATCTGTGTTCTTAGAGATATGCAACACTCTGCTAGACAAAGATGTAGCTGACTTGATCCACTGTGGGCGAGTCCTGCTCTGACTAGGGGATTGGACTAGAAATTTCTGGGCAACATTTTTACAACAGTCTCATCAGGATAACCCCAGACAAGCTAACAAAGACCTGTTCACAACTCTCTGGTCCAGCACGGTTACACAAGCTCTCTCAACAGCATAAGCACAAACCAATAGCTGTGTCAGGAGCATCGTCAATGCTCAACAAAACAAGAACTGGAACAGAAAGAAGGTCAGGATGGCTTCAGTGAACTCCAGGGGCAATATATTCCAATTGATAGAGATGACTGTGTCCAGGTCTCGGGAGAGGCCCGGGAAGACATGCGGCCGACTCAATATGAGTGACAAAGCAAGCTCCAGTGTTTATTCGGATAGCTCAGATATTTATACACGTATTGTAAATTATGCCAACTTGTCACACCCTAATTGGCTAGGCTTCTAAAGATTACATGTTCATACACCTCCTACTTGCAGTTTCTGCTTCAAGGTTCTCCAACATTCCAGAGGGACACTCTCCCTCTCTCCTTGTCTGTGTGACCTGTGTGACCTTGGCTCTTCTTCCTTGTCAGCGTAACTTGCAGTTCTCACTGAGGCCTACTGAGGCCTACTGTGGCTAAAAGCCTACTTATGCTAACCACTTAGGCTAACAAGAGGATTGCTTGTACAATGCTTCCATGGATCCATGGCCCTGCTCCCGCAGCCATTCTGCAACTAGAATGTGAGTTTGATGTATCCAAGTCTGCGTGCCCTTCCGATTGCTCTATTAATAAATGAATTAACCTGGGTAAACTACTCAACATAGTCAATCATCCTCACTGGAAGAAATGACAGCCTGACTCATCCAACATAAGCATGCTTTGCTGTAAAAACCCTTGTAATAATCCCCAGGGCCAGCGACACACCAAACAGGAGGATGTTTCACTGGTAGTTCTACTTGCATAACAGAAAGCAAATACATTTATTTCACATGGTTTATGGAAAATTCTGGATAGAATCATAGAATCATAGAATGGTTAGAGTTGGAAGGGACCTTAGAGATCATCCAGTTCCAACCCCCCTGCCATGGGCAGGGACACCTCTCCCTAGAGCAGGTTGCTCCAAGCCCCATCCAACCTGGCCTTAAACACTTCCAGGGATGGGGCATCAACAACTTCCCTGGGCAACCTGTCCCAGTGCCTCACCACCCTCACAGGAAAGAACTTCTTCCTAAGATCTCATCTAAATCTCCCCTCTTCCAATTTAAAAACATCTTCATAAAGATGGGAAACGCATCACCAGGAAGCTCAAAATGCAAACAAGGCAAGTGTCTTCTCCAGTTTTGTGTGGGAACCAAAGAGGCAGACTTCTCAGCAAAGGCAGTCATACTTCGTCTAGCATCATTATCCTGTTTGAACTTCCGTTTGCAAGAGGTACCATGAGCTCTCAAAATGGACTCACACATCAATGACCCCGGGTTTTTAAACGCTGCATTATAGCCAGCCATTCTACATTTCAGAAACTCCTCTTCTTTCACAAGCACTTATTTTTGCTTTGGCTCCATTTGCACCGTTTCCAGAATGGCTAGTAATATACAATCATACCCAGGCCAGCCCACTATGACTTCAACTAGTGTGTACCTTCTCTTCCAGCAGATTCACCTCCTGGAGCTCAGTGAAGGACAAGCAGATAGCTGGAGGTTCAGTGCCACGGTGGCCTTCTTGAAGGATTCCTTGTGTGCATGTACCTCCAGCTGCCATGCCACCCTGTACAGGCATTACCACTGTGATAATATTTTAGGTTCCAAGTGCTGCAAGAGTGCTGTCACCTTCTCTGATCTGTGTGTGACCCCCAGTGTCACATGTGGGACTGTCACGGAAGGTGTTCCATGTCTTCATGGCTGGTGTTTGAATACTCTCGGTGTGCTCTGCTTGTGCCTGTACTGACTAGTTTCAGTTTACTATCAATGAGAAATATAATGACTACTTTTAAGAATAACTTCTCCGAAAGTAACAGCAATAATCAGTATGTTTAAAAACATATTCTGGTAATAAATATATTCTGGTAATAAAAGAAAGCTGGAAGTAGGAACTCCCAAAGCAGGTACGGGAACAGCGGGGAGAGATGCCAGAATGCTACAGGAGTTTCTGTGCAGGGTTTAAGGAAAAGTAAAATAACAAAAGAGCCCCTACACATCGCCTGCCTACATGCCCACATCACTCCAGGGTGCATTTCTTCATCTTGGAAAACAATACAGGAGGACAATGGGGAGCAAAAACTATTTCACTAATTACAGCCCTGAAGTAGAAGTTTGAAGCAGAGCAGTGGGTTACCAAGGCAGCGGCTGGTTGCCTGAGTAACCTCTGCATAATGGCTTACAAACAGTGCAGAGCTATAATTTTCCTCCAGAACATGGCTGTTGTGCTGAGATATCTGCCACTGTGTTGAACTTGATCACCCACAGAGGTTAACATAATGTAACAGGATGTAAGATGCACGACATGGTGTGGGGGGGAAAAAAAAAGAGAAAAAAACCCCAAAGATTAATACCACAACTTGTACAAGAAATCTCCTTGGGCATCACTTGAGAGAAAATCAAAAAAATAACACAAAATTCCCAGTCCACTTTTCAGAAAGGCTAACGATACAAAGAAGTGAGAGTCCTCGTTCTCTTTCTAGATACTTACTGAGAAGCCAAATACTACTTATTATTTCTTCCTCTCTATCAGTAATGGGTACAAGCTCTAGATAAATTTACTTGAACACTCTGGAAATCAGAACCTCTAGAATCAGTATTCCTTCTTTATTTAAATAAAAATTTAAGGCACTTATCAGGTAGATAAAATGAACTGTGATTTTGGCAGGAAGAATGGCTAGAGTTTCAGTAAGTTTGTTCACCAACTTATTAATTCTTCTAAATTTGAGCCACGTCATAGAATCATAGAATGGTCAGAGTTGGAAGAGGCCTTAATGATCATTGAGTCCCAACCCCCCTGCCATGGGCAGGGACACCTCCCACCAGACCAGGCTGCTCCAAGCCCCATCCCATATGCATGTGTATGTTCTCCACTAACAAGCACCAAGGAGGGGTTCCACATCAATTACAGGAGAAAAATCCTTGCAGAAGGAAGAACTGTTTACCTTAGAAGAAAATTTGAGATGAACTTCTGCTTCATCAGCTAGACTCTTCTTTAGCTGAGCCCAAGCCTCTCCTAGAGTGCTGAAAGAACAGGGAGTGACAATGATCAATGCCTTGTCTTCTGCACATCCTCCCAGCAAGATGTGTGGGACAGACATGGTACAAAGCTTTGTACTGCATCTCAATCAGAAAAATCACAGAAAAGCGACAGCAGAAATTGGAAAAGATAACCATCTCTGTGGCCAAGGCAGAATTCTATTGACACTGGATGCAGCAGGTCTTGGAAAACTCTCTTAGTAACAGCCTCTAGTTACAGAGATGCCACAGTCTCCATAAGCAAGATGCTTCAGTATCTTATCCTAACCCCAACAGCTTTTCTTTTCTAATCCTTAAAATAAATCTTCAGCACTGCAGTTTTTCCATTGCCTCTTCTACATTGCACCCTACTTTTGGTGAACAGACTATTCTACTTCCCCTCAAAGAAGCCTTTTACTATTTGGAAATTATTCCATCATCCAAACTACACCATCTTCCAGCAGAGGTCTTCCAGTTGCTAAACTGGTAACGGATTATTTCATGTCAGACACTCTTTCTTCTACATATCTCAGGATGATTGCTTTTTTAGACAACAGCGTGAAGTTGTTGATGAATAAGCTTGTGATTCACTAGAGCCAGATCCTTCTCCCACAAACTCTTATGTAACTGTATCTTCCACATCCTGTGAAAGTATAAAACCTGATACTTTGTCCTTATTGAAATGCATCTTTTTTTTTTTTCCCCAGTATTTTCTCTACTTTAGCAAAGTAATTCTGATTTGCAATCTTTCCTTCAAATTGTACATCCCATGCCTCCTAGCTCTGTCTCATCTCTGATTACAGTAAAGCCATTATTTATTCTATCATAGGTCATTAACACCTTGAAAAAAAATAAATCTGGACTTAGAAGGAACAAGCCTTATGGGATCTCACTCCGTAGCTACTTCCTGCACTTGACTTTTTGTAAGAAATTGGTACATTTTCTTACACACTTTTGCACCTTAGGCTTTATTTAGGCCACATTTCTGTTGCCTGCCTACAAGAATTTCCCATTGCAAAAAGCTGTACTAAATTAAGACCTATGATGCTGACTTCTGTTATTGCATCACTGGAGGAATTTAGGTCAGTTTGACATTGTTTGTTCTGTATGGATCCACAATAATTGCTCATCACCTCAGGTTTCCACTAAGTGCTTCTAGAAAGCTCAATGGTTTATTCTACCACTTTGCAGAGGTTTTTAAAACTGAGTGATCTACAATTTCCCAGCTCCTTCTCTCTCTCCCTATTCCCCTTTTCAAATAGTTACGTTTGCCCTCTCCCGATTGCCTGAAAAATTGCCTGTCACCTACAATTTCAAAATAATGATTCTGATGTTGCTCCAATGATTTGAGTCCTCAAGTATGGTGTTCATCACAGCTAAACAACTCGAGATTGTTTCACCTACCTAAATGCTCCCAACTGTTCTCTTTCCCTAGTCCCACCCTGAGGTCCCCTCCCACTGTCCAGTTCTCACTGGCACTAATTGTTTTATCTAATCCATTGAAGTAAAGAAGGCATTTCAGCCTGCTAAGCATCTTCTGCATCTCTTATCCAACAACCATGACTTAAAGGACCATGGATTCTATCACCTCCTGTGTACGTGCAGCAGCACTGCACTCACAGCAACCTGGACAGAACCATCCTGATACCACAGATCGGTCCCATCTCATCACCCTTGTGTCCCACTCTCATGCCTGATGGTGGGAATTCTTAACCATCAGAGGAGGGCAAGTGACACTGAAGGGACAGCCCATACTTTGTGTCAATTCCATAGGCTGCTGGACAGCAAAGCTGGAAAATTCTCTGATTCCACTGGCCTGATCTTACACATCTGCTTTCAGCAGTGTAAATATTCCATAGTATAAATATTCCATAGATTCTTCCACATTCAAAGTAATTAAGTAATTACACATGCTAAACTTCAAAGGAACTAGTGCTGGCTAGAACAAGGATAGCATAAACACATTGTTGGAAATCACAGAATGGTTGGAGTTGGAAGGGACCTTAAAGATCATCAAGTTCCAACCCCCCTCCCATGGGCACTTCTCCCTAGAGCAGGTTGCTCCAAGCCCCATCCAACCTGGCCTTAAATACTTCCAGGGATGGGGCATCAACAGCTTCCCTGGGCAACCTGTTCCAGTGCCTCACCACCCTCACAGGAAAGAACTTCTTCCTAAGATCTCATCTAAATCTCCCCTCTTCCAATTTAAAACCATTGCCCCCCGTCCTGTCACTAGACTTCCTGACAGTCCCTCCCCAGCTCTCCTGTAGGCTCCCTTCAGATACTGAAAGGCTGCTATGTTCTAGACATATATTCCTAAAAATTTACCGTAACATCTTCAAAAGAAAAGTTCTCCAAAGCATTTCCACCTTCCCTAACACACCCAGGATGCTCAGCTAAATAAACCTCTTCTCAATGGGAGAGCTCAGGAAAAATACATGTACCTGCGTGGGAGGAATGCCTTTTACGTTACAATGTCTTCTGAAAAGGCAGAGACACACACTTACCCTTCTTCCTGAGCAGCCAAGGAATTCTGAGACAGTTTGGACAGGTTCTTAGCATATTCCTCCTCAATCTTTATCCTACACTCACACACAAACACACAGAGAAAATAAAAAGACAGCAGTAAGTAAGCTTTAAGGCAGAAACCCACACACGTAATTTAAAAGAAATTCTCTGCATTTTAACAGATCTTGCCACAGGAATTTTTCTTTCAGTCTCCAGGGCTTGGCAGCACCAATTTCAGGATCCATCTCTCCCCTCCATATGCTAAAAATGCAGCAGCAAGAACAGGGATATATGAAGGACAGTGTGTGCAATAAAATTAACAGAAAAAGCTACAGTTCTGGAGAGCAAATAACAAGGACAAAGTGTTTCTACTGAGCAGCATGAACTGTCTGCAAAACTTCACTTGAGAAGCACGTGCTTCAGTGCTGCTACACATGAGATTACACATACTTGAAGCAAAGATGAAGAAATGCTTTGATACATGAGAAACTCAAATGAAGTTTGGAGTGCTGGACCTTTCTGAGGGACACCGAATGCTTCCTGCTCCCACTGAGAGGTGACAAAGCTGGTGAAGATGCGGCAGAGACTTCTGTCCCTGACACGTGGTGGTGCAGCCCCTGTCCTTCACCCACCCAACCTCCTGTCCTGTTCTTATCATAGAATCATAGAATGGTCAGAGTTGGAAGGGACCTTAAAGATCATCAAGTTCCACCCCCCCTGCCAGGGGCAGGGACACCTCTCCCTAGAGCAGGTTGCTCCAAGCCCCGTCCAACCTGGCCTTAAACACTTCCAGGGATGGGGCATCAACAGCTTCCCTGGGCAACCTGTTCCAGTGCCTCACCACCCTCACAGCAAAGAACTTCTTCCTAAGATCTCATCTAAATCTCCCCTCTTCCAATTTAAAACCATTACCCCTCGTCCTGTCACTAGACTTCCTGACAAAGAGTCCCTCCCCAGCTCTCCTGTAGGCTTCTTCTCTCCATTCACTCAGCAGCAGCACGCCAGCAGCAGGATCTGAGCTTGCCAGTGGCGGGGTGTGGAAGAGGGGAGTTGCTGGATACTGTCCAGCAAGACTTCCTAGTCTCCAAATTGGAAAGTCACGGGTTTGACGAAAGGACCACTCGGTGGGTAAGGAACTGTCTGGTTGGCCACACTCAAAGGGTTGTGGTCAATGGGTCATTGTCCAAGTGGCGGCCAGTGATGAGTGTCACTGCAACCATTACCCCTCGTCCTGTCCCTAGACTTCCTGACAAAGAGTCCTCTCCAGATCTCCTGGAGCAACCTTCAGATCCTGGAAGGCTGCTCTCAGGTCTCCCCGGAGCCTTCTCTTCTCCAGGCTGAACAGTCCCAGCTCTCTCAGCCTGTCCTCATAGCAGAGGTGCTCCATCCCTCTGATCATCTTGGTGGCCCTGTGCTGGAAGGCATATTAGGAAGAAATTCTCTGCTGTGAGGGTGGTGAGGCACTGGAACAGGTTGCCCAGGGAAGTTGTTGATGCCTCATCCCTGGAGGGTTTCAAGGTCAGGCTGGATGGGGCTTGGAGCAACCTGGTGTGGTGGGAGGTGTCCCTGCCCAGGGCAGGGGTGTTGGAACTGGGTGATCTTGAAGGTCCCTTCCAACTCTAACCATTCTATGATTCTATGGAGATGTTCAAAACCTGTCTGGACAGGTTCCTGTGCAACCTGCTCTGGGTGATCCTTGTCTGGCAGAGGGATGGTCTAGATGATCTCCAGAGGTCCCTTCCAACCTTTAGCATTCTGTGAGCCAGCTAAGCAGGGTCTGATGCTCTGGGTTGCTGAAAATATCACCTGGATGTCTCTCTGGGATGCAGCTGGCTATGGCTCAAGGTGACACCCAGCTTGGTACGGCACAGTACGTCACCTGTGTGGGGGACCTGGTGTTCCCCCTTACCCTGTGAGAACAAAACCAGCCAGGTCCCCACGCTTGCTGCAGCTAGACCAACAAGTACAGCACCAAAGGCTACACTGTGATTAGGATCTTGCTATGAAAAGGGCTTTATCCAGGCACACTTCACCTGACCTACTTTAAATACCTACTTTAGGATGAGACTGATCTTGTCTCAGATGTGACAGTTTCTATGGACTGGAAGTGGAGCATAGGTCAACTATAATAAAGATGCAAACGTCTAAACGTAGCTGACAGAAATATCTAAGTGTCCAGCTCCAAGTACCAGGGCTCACTGCTTTTGCCTCAGTTACCAGGAATTCCCAATGAAACTTTATTCCTGCTGGATTTTGGCTTAAGGATGCCTTGGGGTGAATTACTTGTGGATGCTACCTGTGTGTGCAAAGGTGCTAGTTGCTCTGCTGACTGTTCTGAGCTGCCCAGACAGACAAACCCTCACAGAATCCATGTCTTGGTCCTTCATCTCACAAACAGAGGAATAACCATCTTCCGCCATAAAGTTTCGCTGTGAAAATAAGGAATTTAAAACCCTGTGAAGTTCCTTCACGCCGATGTAGCTGGGGAAGTATCAAACACGAGTCAAAAGGAACCCTCATGATTTTCACACTGGCACACAAAGAGAATTACGTCTGCTGCCCTTGGTACCTTTCCTAAGCGTGGCACCCTACCTGGCAGTGCTCCTCACTGGTCCCAGCTTTTGCCCAGGCTCTGGGATTTCAAATGTTACCTGTACTGCAGGTGGATTGCACTACTAATAGGGCAGACTGCCTGGCAAGGAGGAATGACAATAAAAGTAACAATCAAAAGGTGATTACTTAATAGCCCCGCTTGTAAAACTTAAAATTGTTTCAGCCCAGTCTGGTACCCTGTCACTATCTGTGGCCAAAACACCTTGAACACTTCAAAAGAGGCTTAAAAACAAGATGAAGATATACCTCAAAAAAAAAAAAAAGGAAAAAAATATGCCTCCTGGTTGTGGCTGATATAAACATCCTGCAAACTCCGGACTGTGGTGACTGAAAGCCCAACACATCAGTACACAGGGACTCCTGAGCCTTGTGAGCCTGCCTCCAGAAATCCATCCAACTGTTCCGCAATTACTCCAGCGTCACATTAAAAAAAAAAGTCGTAAGTTTCCTGCTCCCACTAACTTCTCTGGAAACTTTTGAGTTTCACTCCCTGCATAGTCAGAAGCATTACAGATTATAAGTGCATTTTGACCCATATTGTCTTGACATTATTAGTTCTAGTTGCTCTTTGGATGTTTATTCCTCACTCTCTTCTGTTCTTTCTGTGGAAATCAAGTACTTCGTGTGCCCACACTCAAATAGTTTCAGTCCCACCATGTTACAACAGATCAAGAAAAATTAGAGAGCCACAAAGGCAGAAATAGATGATGTGATGTGACTACCATGCAAGAAGAAACTAAATATATTAAGACAACACAGGGAACACAGAGGAAAGGTGATCGAGGATCTCTGACACATCTACCACAACTGTCACTCTCTTCACACAGTGACAGATCAGTGTTTTTACTCTCTGTCTCCAGATTAGGAGGCAAGAATGAAATTATTAAACAACAGAATCGTAATTATTTTGCTGTGGTGCATAAATTGCAGAAGTCTTCTACAAATTGTTGCAGTGCTCAAAAACCATGAAAAGGCTCAAGAGCATTAGACAAAGCGTGGAAGACGTTGCCAAACACGGCAGACCTAAGCCAAACTCTGACCCTGGAAATCCCCAGCCTTCTGGTTACTGGAAGCTGTGAGGACAGAGACTCTCATGCTCTTTTCCTCTTACACACTCAGTACTTCCACAGGCAGATTAAAGTCAGTGCTCTAGACAGACTTGCATCAGACTCTCTACAGCTGTCATCCTGCTTGTGTTTCTTTTCCTAATCTGCTATTTCTTTTATTTTTACTAAGCACAGACCAGCTCAACTTAAAAGTAAGTGGCCAAAAGCCTACGCCAGTGTTCCTTTGCTAATATAAACACTACTTCTTATTCTCCCAGAGACTGATGTTATTCAGGACAGTCTGCAGATTTTCTTGGCCATTTTGGAGTGCTTACTTGAGTGCAAATGCTAAACCATCTTTTCACTTTTGATGTAAAGTAATTCTTTCCTTCTTTCACACCCACACGCTTGATCTTTCAGTTCAGATCTTTTTCTCCCTTTTTTAAAGTCTGTCTTATTAAAATTCAGTCTGTATTATAACCCTACCTTTGTCAACAAGAACTGAATGAACACATAATTGGTCAGAGACTGCTATTTACAAGTAGCTCCTCTAACAGCATCTATTTGATAAACTAAATTTCAGTTGGTATTGTCTCTTGTTGATTATTTGATGAAGAAATCCGGTTACCAGGTCTCATTCCAGCTTCATATTTAAAGGTATTTTTATTAGCTGGCTGAACCTCACCTCCTGGCTGGCTGTACAGATGGAGAGAATTTTTCTGGACATGAAGCTCCCTAGTTAAAAGGGGTCTTGTACTCTTTCAAGCCATGGTTATTGTGAAAATCTTACCAGTACTTTCCCCACCTCTTAGCTGGGAATGTAAAGGTTCCCCTGATGGCCTGAACTTCATCTCCATGACTAACCTCCCCAGCTCAACACTGTCCTGCTCCTTTTCCACACAGATCAATCCAAAACCATTTGTTCCGAACAGAAGAAAAATACATTAATCTTTTTATAATTCCCATCTAGATCCTCTTCACACTCAATTCCACACCTTCTTTGTTACAGCACACAGGGAGTCTTTCCTGTCTCTGCTTCTGTAACATGCCTACTTCTCCCTCTACTGATGACACAAACGTGCCTTTTCCCAGTGTCAGAGCTGCTCTCTCCTTGCCCTCTCTCATTTCATGCATCCCTCTTGAAGGCTCCTTTCTTTCGTTCTGTCAAATTTCATTAGGTATTACTTTCTTTGGAGCAGCTTTCTTCCTCTTTTCCCTGGGTCATGGCTATCACAATTCCACTTGCCTTCTCCTTATCTTCTAGCTTAGCAAAACTATTTCTCAACCGTGTTTTTCCTTTGCCAACTGCTCCCTTCTTCTACCTGCATCCTCTGGTCACACTTTTTCATCGATCACAAAGGCAACTGTCTCTCAGACTGTCTTACATCAAAGGCTTTCAGAACCCACAGAAATGCTAGGCACTCTGCATCTCCTGTATCAGACCATCTTTACTTTGCATTTCTCCACTGCTGCTGTACCCCAAATAGTAATAGATGATGAGGAAAGAAAACAAACCACAAATTAAAACAACTATCTGCAAGTTCTGCCCAATCAAACTGCCCCCCAAGCCTGTTTGTTGCCTGGTTTCTTCCTTCCACCACTACTAATTTACATCAGCAGGGTCACGCTGCCTCTGCAGCAGCGGAGCAGAAAGGCAGTATCAACTCAGAAGCAAGCACCCACAGAGAGGAGAGCAGCTCCTTCAGCTGGCACAACTGCCTCCAGGAGAGAACATCCATCATCGTGGCTCTGCTTTCCTGCCAGGAGTAAACACTGCTTGTTCCCTATGGGCTGTTCTCAAGTTTTGAGAGTCATCCTCAAGGTGATTTACATTGGCTTGGGCACATGACAAGCAATTTCAAATGACAGTGACACTACTTATCATAGAATCATAGAACCATAGAATGGTTAGAGTTGGAAGGGACCTTAAAGATCATCAAGTTCCAACCCCCCTGCCATGGGCAGGGACACCTCTCCCTAGAGCAGGTTGCTCAAAGCCCCATCCAACCTGGCCTTAAACACTTCCAGGGATGGGGCAGATGTCACATCACTGCACTGGTGAGACCCCACCTCGAGTATTGTGTCCAGTTTTGGGCCCCCTACCACAAGAAAGACATTGAGGTGCTGGAGCGGGTCCAGAGAAGGGCAACAAAGCTGGTGAGGGGTCTGGAGCACAAGTCTTTATGAGGAGAGGCTGAGGGAGCTGGGGTTGTTCAGTTTGAGGAAGAGGAGGCTGAGGGGAGNTTGTGGGTTTTTTTTGTTTTTTGTTTCCCCCCCCATTGGTTGGATTGATGATCTTAAAAGGTCCCTTCCAACCCAGGTGATTCTGTGATTCTGTGATCATCTCCTGTACATGGCTGAACTGAGCATCCATCAACTGCTTGTCTGGTGCTCAGTGCACTTCCCGTATCAGCCAAGCAACAGATCTTTAATAGGATTCTGGTGTTTTCTGGTAGTGACATCTGCCTTTATGATTTGGGGTTCACCCTAAATATCTGTATCTGTAGTTTAGCTCCATAACCAGCTTAAGCCCCAAGTGATGTCTTTTTTTACATCTTCTAGGAAACTGTGCATACGCTTCATGACAACAAATTGCTTCTCTATTTTTCGGACAAAATATTTCCATTCTAAATATCACTTCTGCTCTGTTTTTTCCCCCATGTTCCTGTTTCCTCCTTGAACAGGCAGCTTAAAATCTTCTTGGACCCCTCTAACCCATCAGACAGCCTGTGTGGAATATGACTGCCACAGGCACAGCAGGAGATGACTGGAAAGCATACATGGGCATCAAAGAAATATGAAATGCTCTTTAAGAATTGGCAGCGTATCTTTTACATAGTTTATGCTACGTCATTCATGTACCAAAGTAATACCTAAGTCAGGAAAAAAACCCCATTGCCATAAATAGTGAATTTGATAGCAAAGTGCTAATTACCTTTCTCGAACAAACTCTGCCATTTCTTTCTGCATTTGTTTCCCTTTCAGTTGCTTCTGAAGAAGAATTTCAAATCCCGACACCGTATTGTTCCCCTGCGAATCCTTCTTATCGGCCTGGAAGGAAAAAGGAGGTTCAACAAAAAGAAATGGGGGTCAAAACCATAGACAAGCAGTTCCCAGTGGCAGTTGCCAGGCAGTAGAGGTGTCCAAAGAGCCCTTCTCTGACAACAACTGATGGTGACAGTACCTTGGCCCCTCTCAGAGGAACAGTTCAATGTTTTCTCTTCCCCCTCCTCTTACTCCTTTTATTCAATTTGAAGGGAAAAAAAAAAGGGCAAAAAAAAAAAAGCAAAAAGGAGGGTTTACAGCTATTTTTAGCTAGCATAAGACTATGTTGGTGCCAAAGCAGCAGCCTTGCCTTCCCTTCTCCCCATGGCTCTCACACAGGTTGGTCCCACTGAGCATAAATCCCGACAGCTCCCTCTGCAAAGGGAAATGGGATCCCGAGGCTAGCAGGGAACTGCTGGGGGAGAGGAGGGATGCAGCTGCACCTTCCAGGGGTAACACAGCCCTAAATACAGTCAGTCTGCAGAGATCTGCTGTAAAACAGGGTAAAACAGCAAAGTGCTCCACAGATTACCACCAAACATCCCGTCTTTCAAAGTTTGTTTCCTACACAGCCCTTTTCACCCTTTGCTCCGCTGACTTCGGGGTTGCTACAAGGACCAACAGTCTTCCCCGCTCTGCTCTTTTCTCTCTCTACTTTTCCCCATTTCAAAATTCCATTTCCAACCTTCTTCCAACAAACAGGTACAGAGAACACTTCCCTAATGACTACAGGCTGTGCTCTAGTACCCTGGGTGCTGCACATCCACACAGAGAAAAATGCCACGACTTGCAGGACACCCTGCCAGGCACCGCCAGCTGGGATAACAGGAGAACAGGAGGACTGGAGCTGACGGGAGGAGGAGGGTGGATCACAGGTGACAAGGTTGAACAAGAGGAAAGTCCTGGGAGCAGAGCTATGGGAGGATAAAAGTTTTCAGAAGAAAGGCAGCTTTAGGCGGAGTTTCACTAAGAGCAAGATGTGACCAAACCCAAGGAGCCAAGCACTGGCCAAGCCTAAATGAAAAGAACCAAGCAGGGCAGCAACTTCTGTAAGACACAGGCAAAAAACAAGCCCACACACTATTAATGATTTATTGCTTATTGGGATCAGAAGACTGAGAGAAACCTTGATGGTTTGGTAACATGACCATTACAAGTATGTCAGCCTACTTCAGCAGGTTACTGTCATTAGTCCTCACACCAACTCTGAGCACAGACAAGGGAAGTGCTGCTGGGGCTCCAAAAAAGTCTTGCTGTTTTAAGTGAAACAATTCTTTATACAGAAACATTGCCATAACCAGTAACTGAAAACACATGTGAAATTTATGAAGTCTTGAGGTAGTTTCCCTCCACCTGCCAAAAAAACCTTTTTCAGGGAAAGCTGAAACACTGCACACTTGAAAGCTGAAACAGCTGCACACTTGAAGGACTACTGTATCACTTCAGTCTGATACAGGATCCTGAAAGCAGAAGTAAGGACAAGAGGGTACACAGAAACACAGAGACAGAAGACCTCCTGTGCTGAAGAGTGCATTAAAACTACTCAATTTAAGAGCTACTAACGGGTCTGTCCTCCACAAACCTCACTCTTTAAAGTGATTTATCATTTGGCCTCCAGAATATTCCATGGGAGTGAGTTTTGCAATTTAGCACGAAGTTTGTAACAATCTGGTTTAAATGCAACACCTTCAGCCTCCTTGTGCATCCCCAGTCCTCATCCTCTGGAAAACATTGAAAGAATATTCCCCGTCAGCCAACACAGTGTCCTCCACCCTGCTTCACAGTCCTTTTGGATGAGGTATTTCTATAGGTGCAGTTTATCCCACATCCTCCCCATTTTGCTGACCAAGACCATCTCCAGACAGTTGATCTTGCCTTTCATAGAATCATAGAATCATAGAATGGTCAGAGTTGGAAGGGACCTTAAAGATTATCAAGTTCCAACCCCCTGCCATGGGCAGGGACACCTCTCCCTAGAGCAGGTTGCTCCAAGCCCCATCCAACCTGGCCTTAAACACTTCCAGGGATGGGGCATCCACAACTTCC
>VXBW01006222.1:107308-118263 GCA_013400375.1 Thinocorus orbignyianus
ACAGGAACACATCCAGGTGGGTTTTGAGTATCTCCAGATAAGGAGACTCCACCACCTCTCTGGGCAGCCTCTTCCAGGGCTCTGCCACTCTCATAGGAAAGAAGTTTTCTTCCTCATGTTCAGACTGGAACTTCCTGTGTTCCAGTTGGTGCCCACTGCCCGTTCTCCTGTCACTATGCACCACTGAGAAGAGCCCAATGCCATCCTCTTGCTACCAACCCTCTAGATATTTATAAGTATTGATCAGATCCCCTTCAGTTTTCTCTTCTCCGGACTAAAATGTCCCTCAGCCTTTCCTCAACAGAGAAATGTTCTAGTCCCCTCATCACCTCCGTAGCCCTTTCCTGGTCACGGAACTGCTGGAGAGGGTACTTCTTGAACTGAGGGGGTCCAGAACTGGACACAACACCCCAGGATGCCATTGGCCTTCATGGCCACAGAGGCACACTTCTGGCTCATGGTCATCCTGCTGTCCACCGGGACTTCCAGGTCTCTCTCTGCAGAGCTGCTCTCCAGCAGGTCACCCCCCAAACTGTCCTCCCCAGGTGCAGGACCCAACACTTGTCCTTGTTGAACTTCATTAGGTTTCTCTCCACCCAACTCTCCAGTCAGCCCAGGTCTCCCTGGATGGTGGGACAGCCTTTTGATGTGTCAGCCATCCCTCCCAGATTTGTGTCATCAGCAAACTCGCCGAGGTTATGCTCCATCCCTTCATCCAGGTTGTTGATGAATATATTGAACAAGACTGGACCTAGTGCTGAACCCTGGGGAACACCACTGGCTACACACTTCCAACTGGAACAGGTCCAGCGCAGGGCCACCAAGATGATTAGAGGGATGGAGCACCTCTCCTATGAGGACAGGCTGAGAGAGCTGGGACTGTTCAGCCTGGAGAAGAGAAGGCTCCGGGGAGACCTTGGAGCAGCCTTCCAGGATCTGAAGGGAGCTCCAGGAGAGCTGGGGAGGGACTGTTTGTCAGGAAGTCTAGTGACAGGACGAGGGGTAATGGTTTTAAATTGGAAGAGGGGAGAGTTAGATGAGATATTAGGAAGAAGTTCTTTGCTGTGAGGGTGGTGAGGCACTGGAACAGGTTGCCCAGGGAAGCTGTTGATGCCCCATCCCTGGAAGTGTTTAAGGCCAGGTTGGATGGGGCTTGGAGCAACCTGCTCTAGGGAGAGGTGTCCCTGCCCAGGGCAGGGGGGTTGGAACTTGATGATCTCTAAGGTCCCTTCCAACTCTGACCATTCTATGATTCTATGAACTGGACTCTGCACCACTGATTGCCACCCTCTAACGGGTTAGATTGTTTCCACCTGATCTTCACTGGCATCCTCAGTCTCTCTGGTGCTGCCCTAACACACTGCATTTCAGCCCACATTCTCCTTTTCCTTGTACCACAAATCAAGCTGTTCTACTTTTTCGGAAGCTCAGGAGCTGCAATATGGCATGTGGCTGGCTGCCTACTTACCCAGAAATAATCACAGTAGCTCCACTCCGAAGGTTTCAGCAATTGCTGCTCTGGCATTACGTCAGGATGGGGGAAAGTCACACAGTTTATCTGCAAAAAGAAAAAAAAAAAAAGAAAGCAAAAGAGAGTTAGGAGGTAATGAAATGTAACTGTTGACGAGAAATATGCAAATGAAAGGTCATATATACACGCTTCCAATCTGAAAATCCACAGTGAACGCATGTCAGTGAAGAAAAATTGGTTGTTGCATGGAAACAGCAGCTAAGTATTCCCAGAGAACAACTCTGAGCAAGCAGGAGCAAGCTCGGAGGAAAATAAACTACCCATTTCCCATTTCCCATGAGGAAAACCTGCTTGATTTAGAAAACATCACACATGGAGTTCTCCTAGCTCCCTAACAAACTGTGGTACAAATCCTAACGCGATCCGAACACCCTTAGCATGCCCTGAATGAAAGAAACACAGCGAGCAGCAGAGTGCAAAGGCACTATCAGCACAGCTCATCAGAATATGCTGGCTATGTTAGTCTCTTACAGGATAACAACAAAAGGTATGATTTTTTCAGTGCACAGCCCTTCCTTCTATCCCAGAGACCCTTTCCGATGAAAGTGATGCTCAGTGCATCTCTAAAGCCAGCCAGCCTTCCAATGCACAAACCCCACGGTTAAGTTGTGAGACAGGATACATCACACAGTCATTAAAAGAAGGCAGAAAAAAGTACAATCGCTCATTAAGTTAGAGCAGTTGAAAATGTAGCCTGATTAAGGAAGAGTGGAAGCAAAGAGCCTACCAGACTGCTCTAGAACAACTTTGGATGCAGTTAAGCCCTTCAGGGGAAGCACCAGCCACAGTCAGAGCTCAATGCCAGTATATAATAATATAATTATATCATAATATAATCTCATCTAATATCTCTGCTAGGCAGGTACACTAAAAGCACCCACAGGTTCACCGGACACTGGGGGTACCGGTGTATTCATGAAGAAACCAACAAAAATCAGCGATGGAAAACTCACAAATGGAACTGTATGGGTTTGGGGTGGTTTGTTTTGTGTTTTTTTTTTTATCAGTTAACGTTCAGAGGAAATCCAAAACCAAAGCTGTGAGCAGAGCTAAAGGTAGTGCTTGCACACAGTAAATCTGCCTTTGGGCTATTCAGAGAGGATCAAGAAGGACGTGGCAACGTGCTGCAAAGTGCTGACACAGTGCAAACCCACCATGCTAGAGCAATGCAGACAAAGGCCCTGGCTGATACAGCGCTGTTCCTGCAAACCCACACCAGCCCTGCTGCTGCCTGACTGCTCCTGGGGAATTGCTGCAGCTGTCCTGGATGTAACGCAAGAGCTTTCTTCACCCTCCATCTCCACAAAAAACTCACTATTTTCAGAGCTTGCCAAATCCATTTCAAAGCAGATGCTGGAACACGTCCAGAGGAGAGCCACCAAGGTGGTGAGGGGTCTGGAGAACAAGTCCTACGAGGAGAGGCTGAGGGAACTGGGCATGTTGAGTTTGGAGAAGAGGAGGCTGAGGGGAGACCTCCCGGCCCTCTGCAGCTCCCTGAAAGGAGGGTGTAGAGAGGTGGGTGGTGGCCTCTTCTCCCAAGGGAATAAGGACAGGACCAGAGGAAATGGTCTGAAGCTGTGGCAGAGGAGGTTCAGATAAGATATTAGGAAGAATGACTTGACTAAGAGGGTGGTCAGGCACTGGAAGCGCCTGCCCAGGGAGGTGGTGGAGTCCCCATCCCTGGGGGTGTTTCAGAAAGGTGTAGATGTGGCACTTGAGGGCATGCTCCAGTGGCCAAGATTGTTGGGTTGGGTGATTTGTTTTGTGGGTTTGGGTTTTTGTGTGTGGTTTTTTTATGGTTTGGGGTTTTTTTAGTAGGTGTGTGTTTGGACTCCATGATCTCAGCAGTCCCTTCCAACCATGAAAATTCTGTGATTCTGTGCGATTCTGCCTCTGGCTGTCACCTCAGTGAGAATCATAGAATCATTCAAGTTGGAAGGGACCTCCAAAGGCCATCTAGTCCCACCTTCCTGCAGTCACAGGGACACCCCCAACTAGACCAGGTTGCCCAGGGTCTCATCGAGTCTCACCTTGAGTATCTCCAGGGAAGGGGCCTCAACCACCTGGGCAACCCGTTCCAGTGTTCCACCACCCTCAGAGGAAAGAACTTGTTCCTAACATCCAACCTAAATCTGCTCTTCTCCAACTTAAAGCCACTGCCCCTTGTCCCGTCGCTGCAGGAGAGGAGATGGCAGTGGGGATAAGGGAAACAAGGTGTTGTCAGCACCGACAACCTTATAGGTTGTTGCATCTTACAGGTGCAGTGTCAGACAGGTTTAAACAACTTCTGGCTTTGAGGATTTCTGACTTTGATGATGCATTTCACACTCATTGAATAAAAAATTGGGTCACAGCTACAGGTGACTTGGATGCCAGCCCTTCCAGCCTCTCAAGCATCTTCAGCCTCTCCTCAGCAGCTCCAACCTCTCCAGCACCCCCATGCCCTGAAGCCCCTCCAGCATCTCCGTCCCCTGAAGCCCCTCCAGCACCTCCATCCCCTGAAGCCCCTCCAGCACCTCCGTCCCCCGAAGCCTCTCCAGCACCTCCAGCCTGCATGAAACAATTCCCTTTGCCCAGTTGCCGTGTGTGCTTATCCCACGTACTACGTGGGTATCCAGGACAAGATGCTATCTCTTGAGAACATACGGCCAAGCTACAGGAACTTGGGATTTAGCTCCAGTTAATAACAGTTAGCAGCAGAAGGCAAAACAAACAAAGAGACTGCACAGGGGTTTTAAGGACACTGGAAACGATTCACATCACATCAGAAGCTTTGCCACTGCAGTGTCAATAGGAGAAGCTGTTCTGGTTTCCACCTGTCCTCTTACTGGTGGTCTTGCAAAGAATGGCTAGGAGGTCCCCTGTGGAAACACGCTGCTGAGTGGAGTTTTGTGTTTCTTCCCATGAAGACAACAGTGTTTTCAAGGCAGATTTTCATTGTCACACTATCATCAGACTCAAAGTTTTATGAATAAGTAAAACATTCTTCATTTCTCAGGAACTTATACTTAATTGTCTAGAAATTATGTTGAATTATCTATGAAAAGCCATGAAGTCATGTGGGTCTATATCACACTGAAAAGGAAATTGGTGTCAGAATTAATAAATAAATAAATAAAATGCAGAAGCTTTTTCAATCTGGAAAAAACCCACCCAAATCAATCCAAACCCAAGGGATTATTTCCATGGTAAACAGAACTTAAGAGAACTTACAGCTTTTTTACACAAAGTCCCAGAGCGGGCATGAAAACTTTCAAAACTCCAGAAATATTACTAAAAATTATATACGACTGTGTAGGAAATCCTGTGCCTCGCTCTTTCCTTTCATCACCACAGATTTCTTGCAGTCAAACAAGAGTTCTTGGATCTGTATTTCTGAACATTTCTAAAACCTCTTGGGGTCTCCCAGGGAGGGGAACACTGTGCTTGCGGTGAGCAGGACGTGGCTGCAGGCCAGCAGTGGAGTGACTACATCTTGCTCCCCCTACAATCCTCCCTCTAAAACACTCTTTTCCTTGTTTCTAAAATCAAAGATAGTTGACAAAAAGCACTTTGGTTCATCAGCGTAATCCCACTGATGAGCTTTTTGATTGATGCTAAAGACAGCCAAAGCATCTTGTGATGATGTCCTGATGTTAAACAGCATTAACATGGGCGTCATTTACCTAGACTTTCAAAAAGCATTTGACACTGTTCCCCATAAAATTCTCATGGAAAAACTGGCTGCTCATGGCCTGGATGAGCATACGATCTGCTGGATCAAGCACTGGTTGGATGGACGGTCCCAAAGAGTTGTCAATGGAATTAAATCCAGCTGGCAGCTCAGTGTTGGGAACATTTCTGTTAAACAACTTTACTGATGATCTTGATAAGGACATAGAGTGTATCATCAGTAAGTTCACAGATGACACCAAGTGAAGCAGGAGTGTTGATCTACACGAGGATAGGGAGGCTTTACAGAGAGAATCGGGTAGATTGATTCAATGGGCCAAAGCTAATGGGATGAGCTTCAAAACAAGGCCAAGAGCCAGGTCCTGCACTTTGGCTACACCAACCCCATGCATGGCTACAGGCCTGGGGAAGCATGGCTGGAGCTGCCTGGCACAAAGGGACCTGGGGGTTCTAACTGGCAAGCAGTTGAACAGGAGCCAGCAGTGTGCCCAGGTGGTCAAGAAGGCCAAGGGCATCCTGGCTTGTTCTAGAAATGGTGTGACCACCAGAAGCAGGGAGGGGATTGTCCCTGTGTACTCAGCACTCATAGAGTGGGGCTGATGGTTGGACTTGATGATCCCCCCAAGTCTTTTCCAACCTGAATGCTTCTGTGATTAAATGTCTCTACCAGCAACCCCTCTCCCCACGCCAGGGACCACCACTCTTACAGACCATCCCTGAGAGCTTCTCAGGCAACGTTCAAGCTCTAAATTCAAACAGGACAGACCACTGCAGTGCTGATCTCTTTCAACAGTGCTGAGTAGACAAAGAGGTCTGAACAAAAGCCTGCAGAAGCTTACTAGTACAGCTGTAATTGTCAGTAAGAAACAAAACAAAACACCTACCTCAGCTAATGACGGAGTCACAAAACTTCAAGAGAAAACAAGGCATTATGACCTGCATTATCAGCCTCACCGTGATATTAAATCCTCATCTAGCCTCTTTGCTAATAAAAATAATGGCTGTTGTCAGTTTGCAAAGAGGCAAAATTAATGACAAGACACCAGCAAGGTGCCCTCCAAGTATAAGCCAAGCAAACATGCAGGAGAACAGCAGCCTGTCCTTCCGGCTGCCACTGGACACGAGTGACATCACGAAACCAGTGTGAGATCACCAGAGCCAGGAGAAGGTACACAGCCACACTGTGACAAACACGGTGACAACAGAGCTTGGGGCAGGGAGAAGAAAACCAGACAAACACCACAAACTGATGCTGAGAGAGAGCTGGGACTGTTCAGCCTGGAGAAGAGAAGACTCCGGGGAGACCTGAGAGCAGCCTTCCAGGATCTGAAGGGAGCCTACAGGAGAGCTGGGGAGGGACTCTTGGTCAGAAAGTGACAGGACGAGGGGTAATGGTTTTAAACTGGAAGAGGGGAGAATTAGATCTCAGGAAGAAGTTCTTTCCTGTGAGGGTGGTGAGGCACTGGAACAGGTTGCCCAGGGAAGCTGTTGATGCCCCATCCCTGGAAGTGTTCAAGGCCAGGCTGGATGGGGCTTGGAGCAACCTGCTCTAGGGAGAGGTGTCCCTGCCCATGGCAGGGGGGTTGGAACTTGATGATCTTTAAGGTCCCTTCCAACTCTGACCATTCTATGATTCTACGATTTCTCTCCACAAGCCTGCTGTGTGCCAAACTCAACATACAGATTAAAATACTTTTGCCTGTATACTGGTCATGAGCAAAAGCAATTATACTCTTAGCAGCTAAATATCCCAGCTGTATTTCACATGGCACCATCAGCAGTGGTGGCAGAAGGAGCTGTTTACATTGCAGGCAGCTCTTGGTAATGTCTGAGATGAAAAAATGACAGGGTGAACAGTGAGAGGGAGGCAGGTGAGCACACAGGGTGCACAGCAGCAACAAACTCTGTCGGGCTGGCCATGTCCATTCATTTCACGGATTTCAAAGTCCTCTGGAGGCTCTGAAGTTGCTACCAGCACTCTCCAGTAAATGAGACATTGCCAAGTGACATGAATAAAACAATAATAATTTGATCAAGGCTTAGATAATCAACTGCATGTTTATTACATAAGGCACTATATAAATAAGTAAGCAGACAGTGGGTGAGCTTACTGTACCGCGCGAAAGCAACTAAAGCAGGGCAACATTCTTGCCAATTTCTTCAATTTAAAAATGCAGATTATTTATCCTGATTTCTGCACGTTTCAGGGCACCTTAAACACAGCACAGCTGCGCCAGGTCGCCTAACTTCAATATCTCCAATACAATTTCAGCTGAGACTTGAAGAGTACAACGGCCAACTCTACTAGATGCAACGCGTTCACCTTACAAATGGGACCATTTGCACAGAAGAGCCAAATGCAAAATCTGGAGGAGATCTCAGAAGAGCGTAGGCACAGAAAAAGGCTTGGGAATTTTTAACTCTAGCTAGAAAGGGAAGCCTAGGAATGCCTAGATGTGCCTAGGTAGCTTCAATATCATGAGTTTGCGTGCGGTTTTAGCGTGGGCAGGGCAACGTGGCAGCTTCAGTACAACAGGAGAGAACAGACAACTGAAGTCCTGACTGGTAACAAATTCAATCGATTTTCCAAGTCTTGTCTACCTCTACTCTGCACTAGTGAGGCCACAACTGGAATACTGCGTCCAGTTCAAGAGAGACAAGGAACTACTGGATAGAGTCCAGTGTAGGGCAACAAGGATGCTGGAGGGATTGGAGCATCTCCCTGATGAGGAAAGGCTGAGAGAGCTGGGACTCTGGAGCCTGAAGAAGAGAAGGCTGAGGGGACACCTTATTCATGGTCCCAAGGATCTGAAGGGTGGGTTGAAGGAGGATGGAGGCGGACTCTTCTCAGTGGTTCCCAGGGACAGGGCAAGGGGCAACAGGCACAAGCTGGAACGCGGGAAGTTCCATTCAAATATGAGGAAAAACTTCTTTGGGGTGAGTGGCAGAGCCCTGGCAGAGGCTGCCCAGGGAGGTGTGGAGTCCCCTTCTCTGGAGACCTTCAAGCCCTGCCTGAGTGCAGTCCTGAGGGATGTGCTCTGGGCAGCCCTGCTTGAGCAGGGGAGTTGGATGGGATGATCTCCAGAGGTCCCTTCCAACTCTGACAATTCCCTGATTCCTGCCCTTCAAATGAGACACAACTCTGTCATATCTGAGTCTATATTTCCTCCTGCATCCTCCATTTAACTCTCCCAAACCTTTGGCAAAGGAGCTTCCACAGCAACTCATGGCCAGAGACAGCTTTTTGGGAACCAGACAGCAAGCCATCCAGCCTCAAACGCATGACTGCACCCACTGTAAAAAAAGTACAAATCACAGCCCCGCGCTGCTGCTTCCTAGGTGAGCATCAATAATTTATGCAAGCAGCAGTTTCATAACAGCCTCTGATATAGCCCAGCAGGGGTTTCCCTTCCAAAGAAAACAGACACTACAGTGTTGGTAACGTTCATTCACCAAAGAGAAAACATCACACTCCTCTTCTTATTGGGTGCGTACAGATGAGGAATAGCCCATCTCCCACCTGCCTTCAGGATTTCCATAAGCTATGCTCCCAAATGGCTACTTGGGTGCAGAGGAGGCAGATGCATTCCTAGGAAGACAGGAACTCCCTCCCACCCCCCTGCTGAATGGTGGAACAAAGCGAGCTGGGCTGCAGCCACTGCTCGGGCTGAACATCGCCTGATGTCCACAGTTTGTGTATCGCAGGGTTTCGGTTTAAGGTGAGTTTTGCCAGTCTGAGAGCCTCAAAGTTAATCACAAAATTCCCCTCTGCAAGAAGAGGTTCTGACTGAGCACTGCTACAGACCAAGAAAACCCATCTGACAGCAAGCTAAGGACGTGCCCTGCAGCTCTGTCAGCCAGAACATCCCACTGTCAGCTTGAGTGCTGCTGAACAAATATAACCTCCTAGGAGACAAGGGGGAAAATTACATTGCTTTACAGTTTACACTCTGCATGAGAATGTTGTTTTTCACAATGCTTCCTTGATGTAGGCAATGGCTTGGAGCAAACAGCTGTTAAAATTAGCTTGGTTTTGTCCGTCTGATGCATTGTACATGAAAGCTTCAGACTTCTGCTGGAGGAACGCACATTCAGTGACCCTGACATAACACACAACACTTTCTTGCTTTGCAGATGCTACCAGATGGCACGTGGGCCAGCAAACACGGCAGTGAAAACCACCTCAGTGAACAGCCTGTGCCCTCACCCTGTAAGCGGGGAGGTTTTCAGAAGCACAAGCACTGTCTCTCTTGAGCTGTGGCCCTGCAGTCCAGTGCCACCGCCCCAGGCTCATCCCACTGGGGACCACGTTCTGCCCACGGTGTGCTGCTGCTCCTGACTCGTGTGGCAGGGGCTGATGAGGCGGCTCAGACACATTCCCAGCCCGGCACCGTAGCCCTGGGAGCTCTGCAGCTGGATTCTCCAGGACATCAGGCAAATCTGCCCAAACCAACAGATTTATAATTATTGAAAGGGTGGCACATTGTGAAGTAACATTAACAAAACATTCTTCGTTTGTAATGACTGATTTTGATAACCAAGAAACTGTTGAAGGTTTTTTGTTTTTGTTTTTTTTTTCCATAAAATGACTGGAGTTGGAAAGGACCTTCAAGATCATCAAGTTCCAACCCCCCTGCCCTGGACAGGGACACCTCCCACCACACCAGGTTGCTCCAAGCCCCATCCAGCCTGGCCTTGAACCCCTCCAGGGATGGGGCAGCCACAGCCTCTCTGGGCAACCTCTTCCAGTGCCTCATCACCCTCACAGCAAATAATTTCTTCCTGCTATCTCATCTAAATCTCCCTTCTTCCAATTTACAACCATTACCCTTTATCCTATCACTACATTTCCTGACCAAGAGTCCCTCTCCAGCTCTCCTGGAGCTCCCTTCAGATACATGGCAATGACCAACCTGCACCGCAGATAGAGACACCTGTACATGCTCATTTGAATCCTCATTCCAGTCACCAGAAACCTGAGGAATTGTGCCCACTGATGGATAAGTCAACAGGCTGCACATGATAACATATAACAACCTCGTCTTCATAGTAACGGTTCACAGTGATGTATTAAATTATTCCTTTTGTTCTCATGAGTTTTATACCTACCAATGCTTGCAGCTGTAAGCATGTGTACTGCCTCTCCTTTATCACTACAAACCATTTATCTGCTCGTTTATAGAATCACAGAATCATTCAGCTTGGAAAAGACCCTGGGGATCATCGAGTCCAACCATCAGCCCCACTCTACAAAGTTCTCCCCTACACCACATCCAAACGACTCTTAAACATCCAGGGATGGTGACTCAACCCCGTCCCTGGGCAGCCTATTCCAGTGTCTGACCACTTCTTCTGTGAAAAATTCTTTCCTAATGTAAACATACCCTGTTTCAGCTTGAAGCCATTCCCTCTCGTTCTGTCTCTAATTATCTTCTTTATTATTTCCTCTTAAATAAATCCTTCTATTCTCAGCCACTTTCCTTAATCTACTCTGATTTCCTTCCCGTTTTTAAACATCTGTCCCGCACTGAGGAGCCCAGCAGTGCAAACTGTGTTCCAGATGAGGTCACCAGGCATACAAAAGGTACGAGCGCCTGTAAACACAATGCTGAGAGCATCTTAAATGAGTCAGCTACGCTTAATTACTAAAATTAAAAGCAAATGCCAGATTCAGTCCATGCTGAAACCTAGAATCCCCATCGGAGATCTTCACTTGGATACTCTCGGCACAGAAAAACACCTTTTGACATCT
>VXBW01006222.1:124827-149306 GCA_013400375.1 Thinocorus orbignyianus
TTTTTTTTCCCTAACGTAAACTGTTGATTAATGAGTCATGTGAGTTGACTTGAAGACAAGTGTTTTAAAGAATGACTTTGGAGATCTGTGTGGCGGGGTTGTGATGTCCACTCACGTTATGCTCAAGCGATAACATGCTTTTGTCAGAACAGGCTTTGACATTATCAGTAAGAAGAGTTACCTTCATATTTGGCTTCTCTGTTTTTTTAATCAACCTTATCTGTTTACAGTATTTTTTTGCATTTTTGAGACTGTATAGAGGAATGTAGCTAAAAACATAATATATCTGAAATTTAATTAATCAATTAAAATTACCAACTGCTTCTTGTGACTGGCCTCTTCTTTGCCTGCTGGTTGCTGTGGAGCTGGTGTGAAGTGCCCAATTCTCCCCCTCCAACATACAGAACACTCAGGTTCATAATTCAAGGGCAGAAATTTTAGACACGCAAGAACAGTGCCCAGTGGTAAACATATTTGTGACTACAATCCAAAACACTCAGTGTCTTTACAAATTGTCTAAATAAAGTGAATATGGACATATGCACTTTGAAAAATACACCCCCCCCAAAAAAAAGAAAAAAAAAAGAGAAACCTATAAGCATGCATAAAACAGAAATAGCATCTTTTATTGTGTAGGAAATGAAAAGAACAAGAATGTTTTTAACTACACTTATTTTGAGGGCTAGCAGAAAAGAAAATCGATTATTCCAGCGATCCAAGCAGGGAGAGGAACTCACCTCCATCAAGACTGCACTGCTGTAATGCCATCTACTGGAAGCAACTGCCTTTACCAAGATGACACTGTCATGTTAACACATTTCTCTGCAGTTTGGTCATTATTAAGAGTGAATGGAGGGGGAGGGGTGATTTTTTTTCCCCACAACTACACAGAAAAGTCTTGGTGAGAGATAACACCCTGCTGGATACAGCCAAACAGGCTCGAAACACCCAATGTGGTCTTTGATCCTAGTGCTTTGAAAATCTGCAGATTACTTCTTACACTAGGGGTAAAACGATCACTGCTATTAGGAATAGATTCAGTATCAGGCAAGATTTTATATCCCACCCGATTTTCCAGAGAGGACGTGGAAGTCAAGTTCAAACCCTGCACTCTGTGAGAGTGCAATTTAGCACTGGCAGATCAACACCAACAAGTTCTGTCCTCCCTTACCAGCCACATGTTAATTACCCTATTTAGCCAAGGAGGGGAGGGAATAATCAGTAGTTTCCTTGTCACTCTCTGGACTGCGAAGGAGGTCTGAGAACAGGAAGAAGTCCCGCAGCCCCGGGAGGCATCTGGAGGTTGGTTACTGAACAGCAAGGCAGTAGAAAGCCACTTGTTCAAACTGAAATGAGGTAGTGAGAAGAAAAACAGTTACAAGACCCAAGCTACACGTGCCAACAGAGCCAAAGAGGGTTTTCACAGATGTGGTGAAGCATTTCCTCCCAAAGGAAAGCGGAAACCTGTGGTGTTTGGGGAAAGAAAGTTCACTTTGCATCTGTTTGGCAGAACGAGAAATGACACGATGTGTCAGGCCTTCAGAGAGCCACACATTCTGGGGGCGTCATGTTAGTCCAGAACCACAGCTTCTGAGGAGGTCCTGATGCAGAGGATTGTTGTGACTGAAGCACAGTAGCTGAAGAAGGAATTTTGTGTCCCTTCTCCATGAATCCAGTAGCAATCTGAGGTCAAAGCAGCTGCCTTCCAGTCTGAACATACAGCATCAGCAAACATCAGGGCCTGAAGGTCCAGTGTAATCCCTGCTGCGTGTGCTCATATTGCTTTCAGGAATGGGTTTAGCACCTCTGCATGGTGTCATTTGTAGTGCTATTTTAGGAGCTAAATGCTCCATAGTTCCATTGGCCAAACTATGAGAACGGGGCCGAGCAAGCCCAAGGACCTCTGCGTCTGCTTTCTCTGCACAAACTTTCCCTGGTCTTAAGGATCTGTAGCAGCTACAACACGTCACCCAACTGCTGGTGCTATCTCACGTCTTTATAAATAGGCTTGGAGTTTGTTTTGGTTTTAACAGCAATAAATCTGTCATGTTGAGCCTCTCCAAACCCAGTTTCTGCCCTGAATACCGTGAAGCTGTATGGGCTGCACAGGTCACTCAGGCAAGGATGAAGGACAGCAACAGAACATGTTCCTCCTCAATGCCACAAGAAGAAACCTTGCAAGCTTCTCCCAAACTGTTCCTGAAAACATGTAGAATTAGAAGTTATATTTGCAGTAGGCTAGAACAGGCCCCATGGTCTTACCTCATCTTTTTTGCATTCAAAAGGATTGCTACGTGCCTCTGGACTGTGGCACATAGCACTTGTCTGTACGTGCAGACAGTCTGCAAACCTCCTAGCCTTCCTTTACTACTCCACTGCATCTCCATAGGTTTTCAGCAAGGTTTCGTGGCCTATCCATGGCTCCCCAAAGTGCAAAGTTGGACCTGTGAGTTGAATGGAGTGCAAACAGCCCTGCTTTGGAAACAGGTTTCCTTTAGCAGTGCAATAGTGCACTCCCCAGCCCACACCTCCAGGCTGCTGGAAGCCACGGTGCTCCAGCTGGCTTGGCTAGAAGGAAACCTCACCTCGTCTGTCCGCGCTCTTGGACCTTATCTTCCTTTTCTGGCTAAGATCTTCCCCACATTTGTGGGGATGAATCAGAAAGGGTTTGATGGCACTTCATTTCTTGATATTGTGTGTAGGAGAGAAGGAACCCAAGGACAGGGAAGGGGGAGTGTGTGGGTTTGTGCACGTACGGAGGGGGAATCACTTGAAGGGCTCCGAGGCTGGAGCAAGCCATTCAGAACTTCAGAAGCAGGAGTGGGTGAAGGAGAGTACAATGGCAATGTTCTCCTCCTGTTCAGTCGAGAGCACAAGGAGATTTTGTTTCACTGGAATGAGGAGGTCTTACCACTGCGGCAGTTCACAGAAATGGCTCCAGGCCAGGCAGAACTATCCTGGCTCTCCCCTCCTGACCTCCTGCAGACCAGACTCTGAGGACTCTCCTGATTCAGCACAGCAGCTCTTCCATCTTCCTGCTCCAACATTTCAGCCCAGTGATCCCTGAGGTACTGAACCCTACATGGGTCACCTACAGCAACATCAGCTTAACAGGCCCGACCAGCCCACGCATGAGCCTCTGAGCTGCGGCAGGGTCCTCTACACAGTGTCCTGAGACACTGAGAGCTCACGCTCCTCCATGGGCCTCCCAGGACCCTGACCTTTACTTCCACCCTCATACCCAATGAAAAGAGCCAAGAAAAGCAGGACGAAGGGACAGATGCAAAGATCCCTGCACCTGCACGAACCACGAGATTCAGTCTCAGGCGTGCCGAAAGCAGAGCACTGTGCAGGGCATGAACTAGTTCAGCAGGAGCTGCAGAGTCAGAACTGATATCCAGCTCCATCCCATAGGCAGCTCAACCAAAAAAGAGACCGAGGCTGGCACACAGCTTTTATCCTTGGCCTCAAAACATCGTTATGGAGACAGGCACCATCCAAGAGTTACTGAAATCTTCTGTCCATGTGTTGAGGTTAGAGGGTAGCTGTCACTACTGCAACAGCATCGGAAAAGCTGCTGATAGTAGTCCTTCCTTGACCTTTCAGAATGAGCTCTGGGACCTGTATTGTGCTCCTAAGCCCTTCCTTGCAGGCTTAGTAGTGATAATAATACTATTTCCAGCACTTTCTGGGACACACTTTTTCCCCTGGGTTACAGGTGACTTTACCAGGCCAGGTTTCCATACCACCCTTAAGCTAGGACATCCTGTATCAGAGGGAAACTGCCACTAAAAAGTTTTACCTGTATGAGAAAAAAACATGTAATTCCAATGCTTGACAAATCTTAGGTGTCTCCACAGACGACTTCTATATCAGCTGCAGTTCGTAAGTTTAGAGTAGGTGTTGACCATAGCTGGTGAGATATGAAAGAAAAACCTTAACCCACAGACTAAATCCTTCCAAGATCCTCAGCTTACTCAGAAAGATGGAAAAATATTAGGCAGAGGAAGTACTAGAGTAGGTTGTGGTTATATTCCTGCCATCCACTGATCTCTCATTCCAGGTCTAGCAAGTGCTCCAGCAGAATCAACATTTGTCTGCAGGTGGTGAATTTCCTCACTGCTTTCCAGCATCACAATACTGTTTGTCTTCAAGGAGCAAGCCCCTCTAATGCATCCCCAGGGGGCTGATCTGTGCACCCTGGCTTTCAGAGACGTGACAAGGTGTGCTGGCCAGGAGCTCCAGGCACACACCAGTCTACACAAAATACTGGGTCCCCTCTCAAAGAAATGGCATGCTTTCAGCACTTTGAGGTTGCTTGCTAACCAAGCAAAGACAAAATAAGTCTTGTTTATTCTCTGAAAATAGAGGGTTCAAGATTTGGTAAAGGTTGGAGTGAAAGTTACATGTAGACCAGCTGTTATTGGTGGCCTTGGACATACTAATTTCCTCTGGAGAACTGGCCGTCCTTCTCTGCTCACAACAGCCTCAGTGAAAATGCAAATATCACTGTGTGATCACAGTACAGACAATTCTCCTGCACAGCCTGTTGTCATCCTCCAATTACCCAGTGAAATGAAGCATTACCAAAATTGCTTTCATGCTCTTGATTAAGGTCTAGCTTATGATGGTGCAGTAGGAAGGTTTGCTTTGCACCAGGTGCTTCTTAATTTAATCCTTTTTATGTGCTTATAATGCTTAAAAATTATGTGTCTTGGGAAAGAATAGTTGAGCTTGCAACATCTAAGAGTGCTCTAAGCTCTGGTGTTGCACAGGAACTATGAGACATAAAAGTAGTGAAGGATAAAATAGGATGGAGAGCCTCGAAACACACAGAAGAAGTACCTTTGATTTTCTGTCGATCTTCTCTGAGCCAGTGAGGGTCTTAATGACAAAGGTATGACAAGATGACCACGTACAAGATGACCACAACCACCATGACCATCACTTATCTGCCTGTATTGTGCCAGGCAACGCCCATGATGCAGCCGATGGAGAAGGCACAAGGAGGATGAAGACTGGTAGAGTTTCCAGTGGTGGAACCCAATGGAGCTTAGACATGTCAGAGCTTAACCACTCAGACCAGGATGTTTTAGGAGATATTGGTGCCCTTAGGAAATTCACTTTGGAGACAAAGACAGCACCCTGCTAGGTGGAAAGAACCCAGCTGTTTAAGGCTCCCAAGCACTAGGTTTGCAAGGGAAATGCAATGTGTTTACGGCACTGAGTTTTCAGCTATTTTTGGGTGCTGGCTAGAAAAGAAGCTGTTCCTGGGCTCAGCAGGCAGGTAGCAGGTTGCAGTGTTGCACAGCTGGATCAGTGACTTGCTTGGGTTAGGAACTTCAGTGGAAAAATGGTGAAGGGTAAATCAAGACAAGCAGGAAAGGGTACCCAGGAGAACAGAAACAGAAAAGCTGGCTGGGTGTACCAGGAGGATATTAGGTGATACACATTTTTTCAAGCAGATCAAGAAAATTTTCTTAACGCTGTGAGCTGCTGGACTGGAGATTCATTTCAAGGAAACAACCGCTTACAGCTACACGTTTCAGGACTCTCTGAAAGTCTATGACCCAGAACTTGCTGTTGCAGGCGGCATTTTACTAATGATGTTTGTGACCAAGAGAATACATGGCACCTTAATTGGGATCAAGATAACGAGAAAGCAGAATTCCTGCTTTCCAGGACAGAAAGCTGTTCAGTAAATGGGAAGGACATAACACCACAGACAAGAAAAGCCTGGAAACAAGGACACACCGTGAAAGGTTGACCTCAGCAGAGAACGTACGATGGCAGGAAGCCACATGCACTCTCGTGTCACACGTACATGTCATCTTTAACGTGATGGACAAGGTAGCTGGAGTGCCATTGTTTGACTAATGCAGGAGGTATTACAGCTGCAGCACATCAGAGAATTTCTTCAGCATAATCAAATATTTTCCTGCTGAATCTTCCACCCACACACAGTTGTAAACCACTCCCAAAGACACTGAGCAACCTTCTGGTTAACTGCATAGTAGCTGTGCATTCTGGGCACATGGTACTTTTGAACTCGGCGTGGCAGTGTGATCCTAAGGGTCCTCTGTCAGAGAACACACCAAGGTCCCCCCTGCTCAGCTGCCTGGAAACTTTTCCATGTTCTCCCACAGCCTGGGTTATGTGCAGTACCCACTGCTCTGCCAGCATCAATCAGTCCACAGTCTCCCATGTGAAAAGAGGATTAACAGGACGTCAACGCCAAGGAAACTGCTCACCCCAGTTTTCTTAATTTGTCTGTGCCCAGAAGATGGTTTTAAGAGGCTGTGAAGCACACAATTCTTGATGCCTTTCAGAGACTGGGTAGCATCTCCACCCTCTCACCCTGACTGCTTCTTACCTTCTCTGCCTTTTCATTTACCCATCCCACCCTGTGTCTTTACGTCCTTACACATCACTTGCACCCAGACTCCTCTAATTTGTAGTCGCAACACAGAACTACAATTGTTATTGATATGAAAAGGTTGCAATAGTGAATGACTTCCGAACTATACATTTGTTTCAGATGATGCCAGCGTAGTCCCGGAAAAGGCAGAGGCTCTGCACTAGTAAACTGCACGAAGTTGCCAGTAGTCCTGACACTGCATCAACCCAATATGAAGCATTGTAAAGAAATGCAGGCAGGGCAGAGCAATGCTATTTTCCTTCCTCAGGGCTCTGAATATACCAGCTAGAAGCCTGCAGCCAACCCACCAAAACAGCAGCAAGAATATAAATAGTTATTTCACAGTGACTGTTAGGTAGGAGATATCCAGGGCAGAAATTATTTCACCTTACCTTTACCTGCCTCCAAAAAACCCCACAGGTTGTACAGATGTGCTTGGGGTTGAGATGTCAGCACTCCCTTTATTTCCCTCTCTCCCAGACAGGGTTTCCTCCTATTCACAGCCTTCCCAACAGCTCATATACTTAAAAGGTTTTGAAAGCTTCACAAAGTGTGATTTTGCAACCCATACCAGCCTGAGGACATTAATTTCTTGAAATTCCAGCAGAACAACAGAGCTTCTCGCTGACTTGCCATAATGGTACCTGTCTTGAGAAGGGAACAGACAGGGGCACCCCCCCATCCACAGCCAGGTACAGGCAATCTCAGCTCAGTGGTGAAATGGACAAAGGCCCCCAGGGGCCAGCAGAGCCTACAGCACCTCACATAAACACTTACTGGTTTTACTTATCTGAGTCGTGGCAATCCCAGGGACAATTACAGGTCAAGCAGAGAATGGCTGGAGAGGAGCCTGAGGAGAAGGACTTGGGAGTGCTCCTGGATGAGAAGCTCCCCAGGAGCCGGCAGTGCGCGCTGGCAGCCCAGAAACCAACCCCATCTTGGCCTGCATCAAAAGCAGCGTGGACAGCAGCTTGCAGGAGGGGATTCTCCCCCTCTACTCTGCGCTCCTGAGACCCCACCTGGAGTCCTGTGTCCAGCTCTGGAATCCTCAACACAGAAAGAACATGGACCTGCTGGAACAGGTCCAGCAGAGGCCCACCAAGATGCTCAGAGGGCTGGAGCAGCTCTGCTGTGAGGACAGGCTGAGAGAGCTGGGGCTGTTCAGCCTGGGGAAGAGAAGGCTCCGGGGAGACCTTAGAGCAGACTTCCAGGTTGTGAAGGGAGCTCCAGGAGAGCTGGGGAGGGACTCTTGGTCAGGGAGTGGAGTGACAGGACAAGGGGTAATGGTCTTAAATTGGAAGAGGGGAGATTTATATGAGATCTTAGGAAGAAATTCTTTGCTGTGAGGGTGGTGAGGCACTGGCTCAGGTTGCCCAGAGAAGCTGTGGCTGCCCCATCCCTGGAGGGGTTCAAGGCCAGGCTGGATGGGGCTTGGAGCAACCTGGTGTGGTGGGAGGTGTCCCTGCCCAGGGCAGGGGGTTGGAACTCAATGATCTTTTATGTCCCTTCCAGGCATTTTAGAGTGGCTTGCTATCTCTCTCCTCTTTCTTACATTTTGACATGACAAGTTTGGATGTCTCTAGATGCCCAACATCCTGACTGTAATGTGGCTGGTGCAGACTCAACCTCCTCACTGCAGGCCATACTCTGAAAACAAATTGGAGGTGTACTGAAATCCTCTTGGGCTTCATTCTGCAGACCTTTTGTGGGTCAGAGGCCTTTCCAATGGTTCCAGGATTGAGTCCAACCAGTTTCACAGAATGACAAATGTGGAGTGTTTATCTGGCTGGGCCACCAAGTGGAGACAGACAGGAATGTGCTGTCTTTGTCGGCTGGCTCATTTACCTGTGCAAATCTGCTTATTCCACACAGAGTCACCCCAATTCTTTCATTACAGATATTTGTAACAACTTTTTTCCACACAAGAACACTTTCTCCTAAATTCTATTTCCTTCCAGTTAAGCACAAATTTCCTTATGTTTTTTTCAGGTTGAAAACTGAAAATTAGATGACAGAACAACACAGATGGTGGAAATACTACTATGGTCGGAGAAGGTCTATGGGTAGCACAAGCAAATAATCAAAGCACTAACCACGGGAAACAGCTGATGAGTATCAGTGCCTCAGCAAGGGAAAAGGCTCAAAAGAATTCAGATGTTTCTTACCCCTAAAATCCTATCTCCCCTCCTCAGGATTGGGGATGCATACTTGAGTTCCTATCTCTGAATTGCTCGAGCACCAAGAGGAAAAAAAAAACCTATTTAATTAAAAAAAAAAAGACAAAGAAAAAAAAAGGCTTTTGCACCATGTGAGGAAAGAAGTAACTGGTGAAGCAGAAGTGGGCACTGCCAGCATGCTCAGAAAAGCAATTTGTCAGATGGACCAGTCACTCAACACCTCCTATTTTCAGGAGGAGGGAGCAGAACAACACAAAGGGTTCAGCTGGGGGGCAATGCAGAGGTCTGCTTGGTGACCTCCTTCAAAAGCTTTTTCCAGGGTTCCAAAGCACAGCACGAACATTCAGCACAGGTGCTTGTAGGGACACAAGAAATGAACCACAGTAAATGTTCCTCTGAACCACTACTAACATCTTTTAACTTGGACAACTACCAAAAGCAAATCAGCAGTTGAATGGCAGCAGCCTGTGACACAGTCAGGGGTGACGTATGTAAAAATCGGGGAAACACAAAGATAGCAAATAAAGAACAACTCTCATGAGAGCCCCAGATATTTGTCATGCCCCTCATTGATAAATATTTTGCATATAGGTTAGGCTTTATAAACTGAAAGAACAGGCCTGACAGGGACTTCAGGAAGTAATTTTGTCCCTGCTGTACCCCAAAACAAGGCTAACGTGATTTTTCACGGTTTTGCGTAACCTGCTATTAGAGACTTCCAGTGATACCGGCTCCCAGGCGACTCCCTACTCCCACACTTAACTATCTTAGAGAGGTAGGAAGAGTTAAGAGTTGTTGTCGTTGCAACTGAAGTGTTGTCACTGTTTCTTCTAGTGACGACAGGCTTTGCAAACTGGTCCTGTCTGCAGCAGCCTACTGTCATGCCCCTATCCACGTCTGACAGCCCCAATCTCCTAACATCTGCCCACGGGCCAAGCCTCCCATCATTCTTCCTACTCTCTTCTGGGCATTATCCAATGTGTTTTTAATCTTTACTGAACTGTAGAGCCCGAACAAGACAAAATATTCCAGCTGATGGGCTTAAGAACTTCCTTGTAAAGTTGAAGGCTTTATTTCACACCGCACGGACAGCATTCCTATTTATGCAAGGCAAAATGCTGGCTGTTTTCGTCCTAGTACAGCACTGCAGGCTCACACTCAGTTTTAGATCCTCCAGAGCCCCCACATCTTTGTAAACTGCTCCGTTGCCTGGCCTTGTCAGTTATTTCTGATGAAATCTCCCACCTTAGGTGCATCTTTACTGAAGAGCATCCCACTCCACTGCAGCGTATGCCCTCAGCTGCAGGATGACTGTGAATCCTGAGCCTGTTCTCTGCAGCACACCATGTTCTCTCCCAGCTTCAGTTAAAGTTAACGTTTGAGTAAGTGCTCTTAATGCCAACATGCCATCCATTACTGCAAATACTGACTAGAAGCAAGCCTTGGGCACATCCCTGTATGTTTTCCTTTGGTGCAAACTTCCCTTTGACAAGGGAACATTGATCACCATGATCTGAGCATCATCTGCCAAGCAATTTACATAGAACCATGGAATGGGTAGAGTTGGAAGGGACCTTCAAGATCACCCAGTTCCAACACCCCTGCCCTGGGCAGGGACACCTCCCACCACACCAGGTTGCTCCAAGCCCCATCCAGCCTGACCTTGAAACCCTCCAGGGATGGGGCAGCCACGGCTTCTCTGGGCAACCTGTTCCAGTGCCTCACCACCCTCACACCAAAGAATTTCTTCCTAATATCCAATCTAAATCTCCCCTCTTCCAATTTAAAACTATTACCCCTTGTCCTGTCACTCTTCTTCCTGACAGAGAGTCCCTCTGCAGCTCTCCTGGACCTCCCTTCACATCCTGGAAGGCTGCTCCAAGGTCTCCCCGGAGCCTTCTCTTCTCCAGGCTGAACAGCCCCAGCTCTCTCAGCCTCTCCTCACAGCAGAGGGGTTCCAGCCCTCTGAGCATCTTGGTGGCCCTCAGCTGGACCTGTTCCAGCAGGTCCATGTCCTTTCTGTGTTGAGGACTCCAGAGCTGGACACAGGACCCTACTTTGCACTATCTTATTCTAATTGAACTACAGTCCCCTTTCTCTTTAGTTTGCTTTCTCTCCAGCCAGCTTTTAAATCACCTCTGCTGCTTCTAAGACCTGTCTTCCTGTAAATGAGCTGCCTCTCCTGCACGCGGTGTCTCTGCTGACAGACCTGCCCCACCTGGAGGCTGTAGAAATGTCTACCCATGGTCCTACCATATGAGAGGGCACGTGCCTCTTCCCACCAATGCTTGTCAATAATGGAAGTGCAAAAACTGCCAAGAACCTGCCAGAGAAGCCTGCTCTTGCCAGCACTCATCTTCAGAAAGGTCCTAGATGGTGGGAAGGGATGCTCTGTTGGGCTTTTACCCAACCCAGGGCTCAGCTGCAGCCCTGAGCTTGGTGAATCCCTCACCTGGCTCTGGGATATGCCTCCCTTTCCCCTGACTGTCAGGGCAACTGTTTGGGCATGCAGGATGCTCCAGTGCTGCAAAAGAAGGACATGCCATGCAGAAGATGGCCAGATATAACATTTAAAAGAAAAGACAGCCAACTCAGTGCCCGAAGCTTCCACATCTGCTCAGCATAAGGCTGAGATAAATGACTGTCTTCTGCCTCATGCAGGAGAGACATAATAACAGAAGAGACACCCAAAGGGAGGACGCGTGATAGCAAAGTCTAAGGGATGTGTTATATGTATAAAAAGAAGGCAAGAGCTCAGATTTGTGAGCTTCAGGCTACAGGAGTGTCCTGGTCTGAGGTAAAATGAACCGATTTTCTGTTTTATAATTTTACTGTTTTAGCTGGGCCTCTTCTAAGTAACTAAACTCTGAAATTAACAGCACTCTCAGAGTGACAAGACCTGGTTACACCAAGGGATGGTGCAGAGAGGCCCTGGCTTATCCTTATTGCTGGAACAACCAAGGGCAGGGAATGGCGCTATTTGCCCCATTGGAGGGTGGGAAGTGGAAAAGCCTTGAGGGGTCACCCCTGTGGGGAGGAGGGGACAGGACAGGGGACCCAAAACTGACCAACAGGGTATTCCATCCCATCCGCATCATGCTCAGTACAAAAGCTGAGGGATCCAAGGGTCAACTCTTCCTTCGATGGCCAACGTCCAAGGAGGACCCTGTCTGTTCATCTGCCTTTGACCCCGATCCCAGCGTTCCTGACTCCAGAGCTGGAATCCAGCTCCTGTCAGTCACTGAGTCCAGTCTGAGACTTTTCCTGATGCCTGCTGGTGACATGGTTGCCATCCTGGGAGCATGATATAGTTTTGTATATACTGTTCATTTTTTACTTCTTTTTTTCTTTTCTTTTTAATTTTCTTTTTATTATTTATTTTTTTGTTATTACTTATATTTTCATTGAAGTAGATTAAGGGTTTTTTTCTAAACTCCTAAATCTCTTTAATCTCTTCCTCTCCTCTCTTTTTCTTAGAAGGGGGAGGGAGGGGACTGCCGTCTGTCTTTTCTAATTGGTCAGAACCATGACAAGGAGACCTTGCAGAGCACTGTTCTGTTCACCCCAAAATGCAGTGCTACATTTGCTTCCTAACATCAGCCCTGAAGGAAAAACCACAACGTCGCACTGCATCAATTAGCTGAGTTTACTGGCAGGAAAAATCCGGGTACTTCTGGAAAAGGTGGGATCAGAAACAGCTCCTGCAGCCCGCATGCTTGTTGGTAGAGGCTGGATGGGTCCCAGGGTGTCTACTACCCACGGCAAGGCACAGCTGGAAGGAAACACGAGCAGGGCTCCGGTGGGGAGAGCTGAGGATGCTCTGCATCATGGGGAGGAGCCCTTCTTTCCTTCCACTGGCTTTCTGGCTACTTTTCCCCCCAGATCACTACCTATAAAAGAGGACCAGCATCTCCCACTCCATCCATGGGACAGCTCTGTGCTTCTTCTACTCGTCATTAATTTCTCCTCTCAAATTTCTGCATGCTTGAGTAGAAGTAGAGAGCCTCCTGCCTCTACTTCAGCTCCATCACCTGGCTCAGCCTCAATGGGTAGAAGCAAACAGCAAATAACACAGAGAAAGGATAACCTAAATTATTTTAAATAAGAAGGGAAAAAAGGCATAAAAAGCAGGCTCCACAGCAGCCAGAGCTGTAAGCTAGAATAACCAGTCATATTTATTCTCTCCAAAACCTTCTGCTCTCTTGGCAAGTAGAGCTCAGACCATGGTTGAGATATAGAAGTCCCTTACTGGAGTCAAAAATTTGAGAGAAATAAAAAAAAGGCTACATAAAGTACAAGCCTCTATATCAAAGCTGAAGTGGTACAGTTCCTTTAGACAATTTGCTGCTTCAGCACCTGAAGAAGACAGCCCTGATTTGGTACAGTGATTCTGGTCCATGCCCAGATTCTGCACCTGGAAACGGAAGGAAACTCTACAGAGCATTTCAGGGGAGCCTGGGAGGGAACCTACCTTTGGTCAATGACAGATAGCAACAACAGAGCCTTTCCAGGACAAATTCATGTTTCTTTCTGCTGAATAGGAAGATTGGTAGATCTTGGTAACAGGAGACATAAGACATACATAGGGACATGCTTTGAAGTCAGAACCTCCTTCCACTGCTGGACTGAAAACTGAAGTCCTCTATGACAGAAGGCTCCAAATAGAGAAGAAAAACTAATTTTTTCAATGTAGCCCAGTGTAACAAGGTTCCTGGAAACCCTTACACCTACTCCATGCAGCAGAAGGCCCTGGGGGGCTGAGTAGATAGTGAACTGGCTGAGGTCCCCCAACTGAAACATCTACCATAACCTTCAGCGAACAGTGCCTTGGTGTTATCCACGTTGCCTTAAACTCACCCTCCAGTGCAGCTTTGTTAATGTACAATCCTAATAAACTACTTCATTCCCAACATCTACCATTAGCAAAGCAGGTACGGATGTTTGTGAAAGACAGAAGTGGGGAAATGAAATAAAATAAAATAAAATAAAATAAAATAAAATAAAATAAAATAAAATAAAATAAAATAGACTAAAAATAACCAGAAAGTTCTCTCTCATTCCCCTATCCCTCTAAAGTGCTGTCCTCTCCTGGTAGGGTGCTACAGAGAGCTTTCTTCTCCAAGCACATTGCATCTGTTAAGGATAGTCTTCCATGAGAAAGTCTGCATCACAATGAGCACTCATTCCACAGCTCTGAGAAGCTCCTTGGCTCCGGGAAGGCTCCTTCCCAAGCCCTTTGAAAGGGGATCAGACAGATTTAATCTTTCACTCTGAATCTCACAGTACTTATTCCTTGTCCAGGAGATAGTTTGGCCATTTGTATTCATTAAAATAAGGACTGAATCACTCTCTTGGTGTGATTTCTACCTCAGATGGGTGGGACCTACTCTGACTGGTTAAGGCTTTGTTGCCTCGAGAAGTTCCCTTTTCTTCCCTCTAATGACTTGCTGGCATGTTTAACTATGAAACTTATCTTACACAGAATCTTGTATTTTGTAATAGTCTATACATTAACAAGTATGCTCGCTGCACCCATCTCTACGGGACTAATTCATGCAGAACATTGCTGGCATTTAGCTGAGACCAGACACAACAGAACTGGGGTTGGTATTCTCTAACATCTTTGTCTCCTAGGCAGACAGATGCTGCTGGGCTGCATTGACAGATCCCAGAGCCATTACTTCCCATGCTATGATGTATTCTGAAAGAGCCTACATTTCATCAGCCCCACTGAAGCTCAACCTCCATCCAGCAAGGAAAAGTCATCAATATAGTTTGTCAGGATGTGCAGCGTCCCAGCAGGAGAAGTGATCGTGCCCTTCCTGGGAGGCACCATTGCCATCAGCAACCAAATCTGTATTCCCTGACTCCTCAGTATCTCCTGATGCATGCATGGGTCAGGAGAAGAATCATCATTTCAGACTGTCTTGGCTGTGGAATCAGAGGGGAAAGACCATGGGAAAGCCACATATGCAGGGGCTACAGTATTTCCTGATGTGTTACCCATGTCCCTTCTCTTTCAGATAAGACCAGATGAGCAATGGCTGTCACTCCTACAGTGGTTCTACAGCAAGTCAACATGCAGTCAGTCAGCCACTTTATGAGTCACTGTGTGAAACACCCAGGCTTCCCTGTGGTAGAAGAAAAAAAAAAAAAGAGAATTTGTGAAGAGTGTGGAGGAGGTCCTGAAAGACTTTCTGATCACCCACCTCAATAAAGAGATGACTGTTCCCTCAGAGATCTGAGAAATGGTTATGACCTTACCAACCAAGAGTTTTGCATCAATTCCTGTTGATGGTGAGCAGAAGACCTTTAACTGCACGGATCAGACTGAAGGCCAACCACCCAGCTTCCTCTGAGTTACCATGTTTGTGCACTAAACAGAAGTATCCCTCTCAAACATTCCATCATACTTTCATCATCTGGTGATAAAGAGAAAGCAACCTAGGAGTACATCTACACAAATAAGACTTTTGATGGAAAAGAGACCTAGCTCCTGCTGCTGAAACAATGGTGCTACGGAGGCAAAGCAGGAAGGACACCCATGAAACCCTGTGACAGAGATACGTGGTGGCACCACGTCTCCATGATACACGCTGCCAGTGTTTATCTTGATACTCCCAGCAGCAGCTGCAGCAATGAGAGGACAAATAAGTGGTTCAGAGAAGTCAGCCGGGGCAGTCAGTTTGCTGTCCGGTCTATGAGACCTGCCATAAACATTGCAACTCTACCGTAGGGAAAGATGGGGACTGCGGCTTTATAGCATGTTGTCTTTGACTTCTCATCTGGAACAGAGCCAAAGAATACTTCCCGAGTGCCAAGGTGCAATCCTGCTGTTAGACAGCAAGCCTTGCATGCCAAACGTGGCTTTATGTTGACTGCATGGCTCAGCAGGTACAACCTTGCAGCACAGTTCAGGAGGAAAGCACATACCCAACACGAGACTGGACAACCTGCCTATGGATAATCCTACACTACTAGTTTTGCAGTGACAAAGGTCAGAACCAATTAGTCAGATTAAATCAAAACAGTGTCTGGGCAGCTGCTCATGCCAAGGGCTGGATGAGGCTTCATCACGCCTTTCAGCAGAAAGGCCTGGAGGTTGCATTCAGCTTCTGCTTTGTCTGAGGCCTAGATGATACCACAGGTGACACTTCCTTGCCACATAATCCACTTTGAGGAAGCAGAGGCATTTGGGATGTGAATCGGATAGTGCAACATAGTCCAAGTAGAGCAAAAAAACCTCCCAAGCGATAGCATCAAACTGATAAACTAGCAAAAAGCAGTGTATACACAGCAAGAAGACTTTCAGGTAGCAGCATCTTCTAACCGAGCAGTGTGCGAGAAACTCAGCTTGCCAGGAACACCAGCTAAGCTGGAAGAGTAGAGAGGCCAGGGTGACCCTGTACATGCGGCAGGGGAATCCTATTGTCTCACAAAAGGCTACAGCTCTCGTGGAAGGTGCGGAGAGCTCAAAAATGCATGATTCTTGAGTCCAGCACAAGAAACAAGAACAAGCCTAACTTTAAGCAGCCTTTCAGTATCTAAAGGGGGCCTACAGGAAGGCTGGGGAGGGTCTGTTCACAAAGGCCTGCTGGGGTAGGACGAGGGGCAATGGATTTAAGTTGGAGAAGAGCAGATTTAGATTAGACATTAGGAAAAAATTTCTTTCCTCTGAGGGTGGTGGAACACTGGAACAGGTTGCCCAGGGAGGGGGTCGAGGTCCCTTTCCTGGAGATATTCAAGGGGAGGCTGGATGAGGCCCTGGGCAACCTGGGCTGGTTGGGGGTGTCCCTGAGACAGCGGGGAGGTGGGACTAGATGGCCTTTGGAGGTCTCTTCTGGCCTGGATGATTCTATGATTCTATGATTCAAAGCCAGTTGGTATTAGGAATACTCTGGTGAGGATCTGTCTTATCTAAACAGAACTTTAATCACTCCCTAAACCAAGGAACAGGACACACATATCCCACTATTAACCTCTCTTTATTCTTTATCAGTCTGAGAACCATATTTCTTGCTGAATAGCAATTTCACTGCAGTAGCTGAGAGTACAACCATAGGTGATTTGGGCATTGTCCTGAGAAGGTCTCATCAGAAGTGACCTCTGAAAGTCTCCAGCCCACATTATGAGCCCAGATTATGAGCAGGACTACTTCTAGCAACAGATCATATCACCCACAGCTTTGCCTAGCCAGGTTCTAAGATCTCCCAAGGATGGAGATTCCACCATCTCCTTGGTCAGCCTGTGCCAGAGCTAGCCTGCCTTCCTAGAAAAAAATTGCTTTCCTAATTTCTGGCTTGGACCTACCAAGCTGGATGTGGCTAATGCCCATTGTCTGTAACTTTTGTGAAGAAAGTAAAAAGCTGCCTGACATTATGAAGAAACTGAGTCCAGGTCATCTACCTTTCTGGGTAGGGTCACAAGAGCTTTTATAGCATAAAAGTCAGGTTCTGCCTCTTCCTGGTTTTAAATTACTTCAGGCCAGTGCATGCAAGTAGGGGTCTATCACTGTGGTGGTTCAGGATTGAGATTAACCACCTTCTCAGCTACCCATGAATTGCAGTGGGGACAGGCTATCTGCTCCTGCTAATGTCCCCAGCCATGCAGGGGATTCTGCCCATGAGCCAGAGCAGTCTATGCTTGAAAATGGAGGCAGTGTTTAATGCCCATGGGCCTCCTGGAGCATCCCATGAGATGTCAGTGCATAAACATCAGGGAAATAATGACTTGGCCAAGTTCTAGGCCAAAGGTTTCTGAAATAAAACACATCAGTCCCCGAATAAACTGAGGTGTGCTGTGACAGCCCATGGCTCACCTTGCACTCACAGTGACTCAGAAAGAGGAACGCCAGTGGTCATTCCTGGTGGCTTTGACTCTATTGTGAACAAGGTGAACTCCTGGTGTCCTCTCCTCCCTTATTCTGTCATTCTTTCTGCTAAAGAAATCTGGTTTTGCTGGTAACAGGTCCTTGTTTTGCAATGCTGTTGTGAGCTCATGACATGAAAAGCAGGCAGACACAGAATGTTAGGTAAGCCAGAGGTTATACAAGTTTGACAGGTCTAGAGCAGATGATAAACAGATGATGAGTTACGGCTGCTTCTCTACTGATACAACAGTGAATCAAGCACACAAATATCACCTGAAAATTCTGTCTTTGATGTCTCATTACATGTGTTTTTCTTCCCTTGTCTCCATGGGCAAGCTGACTCTGACTTTGAGCAACTTTTCAATGAACTATTTCTGTTTTCCCGTAATGGTGCTTAGTGACATCTGGCATTCTATCAAACTACTTTACTTAGATGTACATATACAGACATAAACATGTCCAGTTAAAAGGAAAGGAAATAAGGAATGTAGTAAAAATTACACCCTTAACAGTGTTTTATATTCTAAAACATTTATGGCAGGGGTGTTTCTACTTTACATTCTCTGTCTTCTGTAAAAGCTTCAGATGTCTTCTAATGGTCAGAATTAAGATGACAGAGGATTAGAAGATAAATCTCCTCATCATTATTTTCTTCCACATGGTGGCATGGTCGTATTAATTCCTTTGACTCTGGGCCTACCTTGTTATCAAAATCAACTTGAGAGACAACTTGCTGCAGCAGATCTGTACTGCTGGGGTGACACATATACTGCGGTCCCCAGCCCCACTTACCATTCGTGAAGGTGTTCACATAGTACCTCCGGCCCTGGGGAGACATATAGCTCTGCCAGCCGGGGGGAAGGTGGCCATTCAAAGTATCTTCTCCTGCCTGAGGAGTTGCCTTTCGGGGTTTCTGCTGAGAAAAGAAAAAAAAAAAAAAAGCAAAACAAAACAAAACAACCTATTAAAATAATATTTAGATAATGTAAAGTCTAACCAGACACATCTGGAAAGGGACTGTGTGGTTTGACATCCTAGAGATTGCAATATACCATTCAGTCCATTTCTCTCCTCATCTGTCTTAGCTTCATCCAGAACAAGGAGCAACCTTCCCCCGGAGCACTGGCTAAACAGAACACCCTTTGGGAGAGAAATTAAATTCCTCTGTATTTGATATCCCACGAGTACTGACTTGGACTTTCGTCCAAGAAAATGACTCTTGTTAAGCAGTAAAATGCAAAGCATAAAACAATCAATTGTCTGAGAAAGTAAGGTATATATCTGGTGCTCATCTTCTTTCACGTGGACATACTGGTGGGTCAAAGTACTGATCATGGAGGTGCTGCATCAATTTGATTTACAAGGGCACCATCACCTTCAGATATTCCCAAGAAGCAGAGCCATGCTGCCTACATGAGTAGTGTGAAGTAAATTTATCAGTATGCTGATTATATACTAATAATGCAAGTAATTAGCAATACATACATTACTGATCTAGATGTAATCTGGATCCATAGCATCCAGATACAGGATCATTAGGATCCAGATTACTAGGAGTGATCCGGGTCATTAGGAACAGCAGGAGATGAGTGTCATGCTGTCACCTGCTCTTCAAGAACACACAGAACTGCTACCATGGTTCAAGTTCCACCTCAGCTGTACACCTCTTCACCAACACAGTTGCACGCCTCGGTGCAGGTTCAGCATGCAAGAAAAAGAAAGAGTTGAAGCTGAAGTGCAAGTAATTGTCTGCACTACATGGCATCACCTGGACTACTTCCCTCTTCCAAGTAGCTCTGGTGGTTCCTTGGTAGCTTGGGATTTACAGCAGCTGCTTGATGTGAGACTGGTAGAGAGGGCTTCATCCCACAGGAGGCATGAACCCCATCTGGCCCCTTCAACCAGGAACACTGAACAAGGCAAAGGTAGGGAGATAAAATGCACGGCCAAAGACTGCCAGTTGCAGCTCTACAAGGCTGCAGCCATGAACCCAACAGCTTCTGCCTGGCTCACATCCAGGGAGCTTCACTTTGCCTTTCCACAATTCCCTAAGGCAAACCAGGCGCACATGTTGTTTGTTTGCATTGCCTTCAAAGGAAGAAATACAAAAGAGCAAGGAAAACAAATGTGTGAAATGGGATCATTTCTCCCATAGAAGTTAATCTCACTCTTCAGGACAGGTCTGAAGTGATTGCACTAGATTCACAAGCAGCCACCTCCAGGCAATAGGTCAGGGTTTCAGCATCTGGGTGCCTATAGTGTTCAAACATTGACAGATGTATGAACAAGAGCACCAGAAAGAAACCTGTGATGTGTCCTTCTCCTGCACATTCAGTCTCTGAGTGAAATTCCAACTCTGTTCCAACCCAGAATAAAATGGACATTTAATAAGTTTTGGTGCCAAAAGTTTTTGACGTTTCTTCTCAGTTTCAGAAAACCCTCATTACAATGACTCTCAAGAGACACTGAATTCAAGAGTGATCTCGTGGTTATGCCTCCCCAAGTGTACTTGCACAGACAGTTCACAGACAAGGCAGCCGTATGGACCCAAGGCCAGTGTGAGAAGAATCCTGTGCCACTGCTGCAGCACAGATGGAGTCCATAATGGCTCAGATATCGGCTCCTCTCCTTGAGCAGAAATACAGGCTGGGACACTCTGCTGGCCCAACATGAATTGAAGATGTTAGCTCGGGAGCTACAAAGGGACTGTGCTGGCTGTATGACTCAAATCTCATGCTCTGTGGCTGGCAGGGTGGCAGAGAGAATTAATCAGTAGGATCTCTGCCATCTATTCCTGTCCCCTGTGTTGCTGGTAAGGTTTAATCAAATCATTTTACAGGTCTACTCACCTTGCTGTACATGTGAGAAAGCAGAAGCTTTCACAATTTATGTTATTACTTAATTTTTCTTTTTATTTCTGATCTCAGTTTAGGATGAAAGTGAAGACTTCTGTTACACATTAGCCTGCCCAAAGGAACATATTCTCATTTATTGCAAGTGCTATTCCATTGCCTAGAAATTCACTAATGGAAATTCTTGAGTCTTGGTGAAGCTAGGACAACCATGACCACAGGGCTAGGACTCCTCCATCCATGCACTGAAACACCTCCCTGTTTCACACAGCTTTCCGTGAAAGCTCTACATCCTACTAATGAAAACATTAAACCTTGTGAATATAACAGAAACATTAAGCTATCCCACTTCTACCTCTGGGTTATCTGAGCTCTTCTCCAACATGATCTGGGTGTTTCTGGAAGTGCCATGTTTCACTATGCAATACCACTTCTACCACAGCTCCGACAACCACATTCTTCTTTCCAATTGCTTACAGCCACATACTGGCACCACCAGAAATGTGCTCACTCTGCCCTGATACCTGCAGTATGGCCCTAAGATCCAGCATCATCCTTTAGTTTGCTTTTACTCTCAGCCAAGGCTGGAAACAACTCACTGCAGACTTCCCAGGCGTGATGTCCATGGAAGCATAGCATTGCTTGGTGCAGGTGAGGAAGGCAAGTGGACTGGTGTACGGCACTGACACAGGCTTTTATCATATGGATCTTACAAACAGAAGCTGTTTTCTACAAGCTTCCTTTTGGTCCTGTTCAGCTCCTGTGACCTGCCACATAGGCGAGCTTTTCCACACCTCCCTCTACAGTTTCACCCTGAAGTAACGAAACACTGGGAAGAAAAAAGAACTCTTGGAAAGAGCATGTCTGACCAGTGCAGTCACCTCATTAATTGCAACAACAGCTGAGAAGAAGGCTGGTTGACTCCTGCCTCCAGGAGGGCTGTCCCTGCATCTTACCCATGCATAGTCCTTGTCCCACACACGGGTAGCTCTGGTGAGAAAGCTGGGGCTGAAAGGCATTCAGAGGTTCAGGATCAAGTAGCATATACAGGGAAGGTCAGATCAGAAGGGAAAGCATGATCGCCTCAAGCTATTTTTTGAACCACAAAACCTGTCTCTCTCCCACCATATTCCAAGGGATAGCACAGAGCTCCTGAACTCTCCCCATCACATGGATTGCAAAAGCACACGTAAGAAAACGTGAACTCCTCAGCATATGCACCAGCTCATGAAGTATTTGGTAGCAGATTGGGGCCCTTAGACTCTCTGCACAGATCTCTGGCCTTGAAGGTAACAAAGTGATCAAACCAGGCAATCTCTGCTGTGCATCATCACCCCATGAAGGGTGATAATTCAACCCTGTTCCAGAATCTAAAAGGTACAGAATTTACATTTTTACTGCACCCTCACCACCTCTGTCCTTAACATCTTCTTTCCCTTCTGGCACTGAAGTCCTACCCGTTCCTACTACTATTCTTTATTAATATGGTCCTACGGTAATTCCATGTGCCAAGAAGGTCACAACTAGGTTCAGCTTACTTGAGGGGCTCATGGTGTTACTTCGTTTCACATGGTCAGCACCAGTACCCTGCAAGGACAGATACCACTGGTTTGCTTAAGTGAAGCTCTGCGACTGGCCCCAGCATCCTTTGAGCCACATTTTCAGTGTTGCTTCAGGTTTCCCTGATGGACTGCAGGAAAAGCAGACAGGTGCCATGGTTGCAGCCCAAAAGGTCAATCCCATCCTGGGCTGCATCAAAAGATACATTGCCAGCAGATCCAGAGAGGGGATTCTGCCGCTTTACTCTGCTCTGGTGAGACCCCACCTGGAGCACTGTGTGCAGGGCTGGCGCCCTCAACATAGGAAAGACATGGATCTGATGGAGCAGGTCCAGAGGAGGGCCACGAAAATGATCAGGTTGGAGCACCTCTGCTAGGTGAGGCTGAGGGAGCTGGGGTTGTTCAGCCTAGAGAAGAGGAGGCTCCGAGGAGGCCTAAGAGCAGCCTTTCAGGATCTGAAGGGAGCTACAGGAAGGCTGGGGAGAGTCTGTTTCCAAAGGCCTGCAGTGACAGGATGAGGGGCAATGGATTTAAGATAGAGAAGAGCAGATTTAGATTGGATATTAGGAACAAATTCTTTCCTCTGAGGGTGGTGGAACACTGGAACAGGTTGTCCAGGAAGGTGGTTGAGGCTCCTTCCCTGGAGATATTCCAGGTGAGGCTGGATGAGGCCCTGGGCAACCTGGGCTAGTTGGGGGTGTCCCTGAGACTGCGGGGAGGTGGGACTAGATGCCCTTTGGAGGTCCCTTCTGACCTGGATGATTCAATGATTCTATGATTCTCCTGTGCCTTGGCCTTTCCCAATGACAGGATCTGCTCCCAGGCTTTGGGAGCTGGTGATCCCTGAACAAAGCCAGCCCAGCCCACCTATTCAAAAAAACAGATGGGCTTGCAGGGATGTTTTGCCAAGTGCAGAAGGTCTTGTAAACAATCAAGCAATGGTTTGCTTGGATGTATGTGGATGTTGTGGTTTAACCCCGCCCAGCAGACAGGACCTGGCAGACAGGACCACACAGCCGCTTGCTCACTCCCCTCCGGTGGGATGGGGAATGAATCAGAAAGGTAAAAGTGAGGAAAAACTCATGGATTGAGATAAATACAGTTTAATAGATAGAGCAAAAGCATAAGAAAAGCAAAACAAGGAATTCATTCACTGTTTTCCACCATCAGCCATCAGATGTTCAGCGATCTCCAGGAAAGCAGGGCCCTGTTGTGCCTAACAGTTACTTGGAAAGACAAATGCCACCATTCTGAGCACCCCCTCCTTCATCCTTCTTCCTCACAGCTTTATATACAGAGCATGACATCCCATGGTGTGGAATAGCCCTCTGGTCTGTTGGGGTCAGCTCTCCCGGCCATGTCTCCTACCAACTCTTTGTGCCCCCGCAGCCGGCTCACCGGCAGGGGTGGAGTGAGGAGCAGAAAAGGCCTTAGCAACAAACAAAACCATTAGTGTGCTATCACACTGTTCCCATNCCATTCTGAGCACCCCCTCCTTCATCCTTCTTCCTCACAGCTTTATATACAGAGCATGACATCCCATGGTGTGGAATAGCCCTCTGGTCTGTTGGGGTCAGCTCTCCCGGCCATGTCTCCTACCAACTCTTTGTGCCCCCGCAGCCGGCTCACCGGCAGGGGTGGAGTGAGGAGCAGAAAAGGCCTTAGCAACAAACAAAACCATTAGTGTGCTATCACACTGTTCCCATCCCAAATCCAGAACACAGCACTACACCAGCTGCTAGCAAGAAAGTCAGCTCCATCCCAGCTGAAACTGTGACAGCGGAGTATCGATGTGTGGATCTCTTCCTTTTGTTTGAGACAAATGTGACTCTAAACAGCCACCCACTGTTGGCTGGGACTTTATACCCCCTTGGGGACCACAGAGGAAGATTCTCTGGATTCTGGGAATGCTCCTCTGCCCCTAACTGGTCCCATTGCCATCCCGTCCCACATACACTTGAACACCCACTCCTATAGCAGTTATGCTCCAAACTGACACTCTGCGGGGGAAAGAGGAACTGAAAAAAGCACAGGAGAGGAACTGAAGAAGAAAAGAAACTTGGTTTGGTCTTCTCACCATCCTACACCCATTGAAGCAAAGATACTGGAGGCTCTGGGATAGACGATGTGGGGCAGTAGCATATGGTGCTGGGTGTTACAGTCCATTGCAGATTAAGTACCTCCTAGTTTTGGCACACTCAGCAGTGCACCCTTTCAAAAATGAGAGTGCCACAGAGGCCACGATGGCAGCACACCGTCCCTTCTCTGCCAAAACAAGACAACTGAGTAACAGGAAAGACTTTCTCCCTCTATTGCTCTTGGCAGACAAACCTAGTCAGGCCCTCTGCCTTCTTCTGGCATTGATCAGCACAGTTAAACCAGAACTGTGATTGCACACTCGTATGGGAGAAGTTTGGGGTAACCTGGCATGGAATGACAGGCAATCCTGCTGCTGATACACGACAGAGACGGGGCCAGGAGACAGCACCAAGAGGGAAGCAACTGCCCAATGGTGTCCAAGAGCCCAGCACCACACCGGCACAGCACCCCCAGACCCGCTTCAAAGCACTCCTCCAACTGCAGCCCTTACTGGGACACAGCCTG
>VXBW01006222.1:149381-167870 GCA_013400375.1 Thinocorus orbignyianus
TTCTTTCCTCTGAGGGTGGTGGAACACTGGAACAGGTTGTCCAGGAAGGTGGTTGAGGCTCCTTCCCTGGAGATATTCCAGGTGAGGCTGGATGAGGCCCTGGGCAACCTGGGCTAGTTGGGGGTGTCCCTGAGACTGCGGGGAGGTGGGACTAGATGCCCTTTGGAGGTCCCTTCTGACCTGGATGATTCAATGATTCTATGATTCTCCTGTGCCTTGGCCTTTCCCAATGACAGGATCTGCTCCCAGGCTTTGGGAGCTGGTGATCCCTGAACAAAGCCAGCCCAGCCCACCTATTCAAAAAAACAGATGGGCTTGCAGGGATGTTTTGCCAAGTGCAGAAGGTCTTGTAAACAATCAAGCAATGGTTTGCTTGGATGTATGTGGATGTTGTGGTTTAACCCCGCCCAGCAGACAGGACCTGGCAGACAGGACCACACAGCCGCTTGCTCACTCCCCTCCGGTGGGATGGGGAATGAATCAGAAAGGTAAAAGTGAGGAAAAACTCATGGATTGAGATAAATACAGTTTAATAGATAGAGCAAAAGCATAAGAAAAGCAAAACAAGGAATTCATTCACTGTTTTCCACCATCAGCCATCAGATGTTCAGCGATCTCCAGGAAAGCAGGGCCCTGTTGTGCCTAACAGTTACTTGGAAAGACAAATGCCACCATTCTGAGCACCCCCTCCTTCATCCTTCTTCCTCACAGCTTTATATACAGAGCATGACATCCCATGGTGTGGAATAGCCCTCTGGTCTGTTGGGGTCAGCTCTCCCGGCCATGTCTCCTACCAACTCTTTGTGCCCCCGCAGCCGGCTCACCGGCAGGGGTGGAGTGAGGAGCAGAAAAGGCCTTAGCAACAAACAAAACCATTAGTGTGCTATCACACTGTTCCCATCCCAAATCCAGAACACAGCACTACACCAGCTGCTAGCAAGAAAGTCAGCTCCATCCCAGCTGAAACTGTGACAGCGGAGTATCGATGTGTGGATCTCTTCCTTTTGTTTGAGACAAATGTGACTCTAAACAGCCACCCACTGTTGGCTGGGACTTTATACCCCCTTGGGGACCACAGAGGAAGATTCTCTGGATTCTGGGAATGCTCCTCTGCCCCTAACTGGTCCCATTGCCATCCCGTCCCACATACACTTGAACACCCACTCCTATAGCAGTTATGCTCCAAACTGACACTCTGCGGGGGAAAGAGGAACTGAAAAAAGCACAGGAGAGGAACTGAAGAAGAAAAGAAACTTGGTTTGGTCTTCTCACCATCCTACACCCATTGAAGCAAAGATACTGGAGGCTCTGGGATAGACGATGTGGGGCAGTAGCATATGGTGCTGGGTGTTACAGTCCATTGCAGATTAAGTACCTCCTAGTTTTGGCACACTCAGCAGTGCACCCTTTCAAAAATGAGAGTGCCACAGAGGCCACGATGGCAGCACACCGTCCCTTCTCTGCCAAAACAAGACAACTGAGTAACAGGAAAGACTTTCTCCCTCTATTGCTCTTGGCAGACAAACCTAGTCAGGCCCTCTGCCTTCTTCTGGCATTGATCAGCACAGTTAAACCAGAACTGTGATTGCACACTCGTATGGGAGAAGTTTGGGGTAACCTGGCATGGAATGACAGGCAATCCTGCTGCTGATACACGACAGAGACGGGGCCAGGAGACAGCACCAAGAGGGAAGCAACTGCCCAATGGTGTCCAAGAGCCCAGCACCACACCGGCACAGCACCCCCAGACCCGCTTCAAAGCACTCCTCCAACTGCAGCCCTTACTGGGACACAGCCTGTGCCCAGTTAAAGGGCACAGAAAAGTGAGGTGCTTCTGCTGGGACACCTCTTCATTTGATGGCTCAGCAAGACCGTGCTGTTACTTTGATCTCTCGTTCTTACTTTTCCAAGAGTTGCCAGAATAAGTTTGAGAACAGCAACTCACAACAGAGGGCTGCCTACATGGAGAGGAGGCTTCGATAGCAGCAGAGAGCATTACAAACCAGCAGAAAAAGAACAGCAGGCAGGGACTGGAAGCTGAAACTAGACAGGCTCAGATCAAAAAATCTGCCAGTCATGAGGGTTAAGTATTGACTGGAGCAGCTTACCAGGGGACTGTGTGGTTCTTGTAGTTCCTCCATCAGATGAAGTGCCTCTTTCTAGAAGATTTGCTCTGTTCCAACCAGAGAAAAAGATGGGACCCTGAAGCCCCTGACCCAGGGGTGCAGAAGCTCAGGCTGGGTGGGCTTCTGCCTTCCAAATCTTGCAACTCCAGCAGTGTCTTCGAACTGAGAGAAACACACACGCCACTCCCCTCTCTGTCACTTCTGGGAGTGTCACCAGCCACCGCACGGTGGTGGACAGGCGGATCTGGACCTGAAAAGGATGTCTGCAACACAAAGTTGAGGAAACAGGAAGCCTGAACAATGTGAGCAGAGCAGAGAACCTATGACCCCAGTGAAATGTGCCTGCATCTGCATTTGCCACCTGGAAAAGGGACCAAAGTATCTCTCAAAACATTCAAACCCAAGAACACAAGCACTTTCCTCCTATGAGATGTTCTAGGATGAGGAGTCCATATTGCAAGGGTATGTGCAGAGGTAGACAAGAGCCAGCCACCTAACAGGTCTTGTTCTCCATGACAAGCGATGGTTTTCATTTGCTGTCTGCAGAAAGACAGGGACAAGATTCTCCTGGTATATTGCACAGCAGAAAGGAACCAGAAACAAGCAGCAAATGCAAAAACCATCTCAAAGCAGAGAGGGCACTGGACCATGTGCCAGAGAGCTTGCAAAGGCGAGCGTATGAAATCAACCTGGCAACATGATCCCCTCCCAGCTGTGGAATTAAAAAGAAAGACAAGATGGGTTTTATACAGCATGAGTGAGGCAACAGGCAGCAAAGGGCTGGCACACAGCAGTCCATCCCCTGCTGACCAGCCCCCTGATACGAGTTCAGCCTTGCTCAACAGAGGAAAATCCCTTCTCATTTTCAAACTGCAGGAAATCCCCATTCCCCTTCAAAGAGGGATCCTCAGGAGGAAACATCTGTGCACTTCAAAGCCTGAGCTCCCCAAAGATATATAACCTCACACTGCACTCCAGCGGCGTGCAGCCCAGGGGCTCTCCCGAACACACAACCCAAGGTAAAGCAAAACAACCTCAAAACCACAACTGCGGGCCCTGAGCAACCTGATCTACCTCTAAACAGGGGGTTGGACCAGAGACTTCCGAAAGTCCCTTCCAATTTAAATTCTTTTAGGAGTTTATTTCAACAAAGCATCCAGCTTTGGAGCAAATGAAGAGGATGCCTCTGGCTGCGGGAAAGGTCTTAATTCAATAGAGTGTCATTACCTGCTGTTGCCACTTGCCCAGAGTCACACCACACTTCTGCTGAGATCTGACAGCACAACGAAAGGCTACAGTCATAGAATCACAGAATCATAGAATCAATAGAACCATCCAGGCCAGAAGGGACCTCCAAAGGTCGTCTAGTCCCACCTCCTCGCAGTCGCAGGGACATCCTCAACTAGCCCAGGTTGCCCGGGGCCTCATCAAACCTCACCCTGAATATCCCCAGGGAAGGAGCTTCAACCACCTCCCTGGGCAACCCGTTTCAGTGTTCCACCATCCTCAGAGGAAAGAACTTGTTCCTAACATCCAATCTAAATCTGCTCTTCTCCAACTTAAAGCTGTTGCCCCTTGTCCTGTCACTGCACTTTGTCCAGCTAAGGAGCTCCTCTGCAGTGTCCTCCTCATTGCTGGAGGATCACTGGGGACAGAAAACTGGACAAAACTCCCTGCAACAAGCAATGCAAGGATGCAGCAGGGAAAAATGGTCACAATGTGAACCTGCACCTGACCAGCCCACTGTCCTGCGGGGAAAACCTCACTGTCTACTGACGTTACCGAGCTTAGGTTTCTGTCTAACTGCAGCTTTCACACATACCTAACTTGGCAAAGGTGTGCGTCAGGGTAAGGGTATGAAGCAGAAATAAGGCAGATAATGGTGTGGTTGATGAAGCGAGGCTGCTGTCTGAACACAGCTGATGCTGCAAAGAGGATGTGATAGTGAGAGAAGACACCTGGCGGTGCAGATGCCTCCATCGACACTCATGTCCACCCCGGGTTCAGCATGAATATCCCAGCACTGAGAAGCATCCCACAGACCCTCTCCAGGCTGGGCATGGGCATGATTGCACCAACGTGTTCCCTGGTAAAGGGGGATGCCTGGGGCAGCTCTGACCCCCGCCCCGGCATTACCCACAGCTTCTCTCTCTCTCTCTCATACTTTGAGTCATTCTGTATTTTGTTCATTTTTATGCAATCTTTCTTGCTCAACATTTGGTTTCCATGGAGTCACATACACTGTGTGAAACAGATTTATATTTAGAAAGTGGAACGGGTCATATGACCTGTCTAGGTTGTCACGGCAACCAGCACAGCTCCCGCTCGCCTGAATCGGATGCCACATGGCTGCTGGGGACAAGGCGCCCTCCCTGGGTGGCCCTACGGGCACCACCTCTGCAGCAGAAGCACAGCAAGACACCACCAGCACCGCTGACCCTTCAGCCCCCACGGCACTCTTCTTCAGGCACCGTGCCTCCTCTCTGGCCACCTTCTGTAACACCAACCCTCTTTCTTCCTCGAAGAGAAACGCGCCCTTTGCCTCTAGCAAGTGCTGGGTGTCTCAGAGCGCTGGAGCCGTGGGCTGAGCCAGGCCCAGCATGGACTCACACGCCCCTCTAGCAGCTCAACTCTCATCTTTCCCAGTCTCAAAAATCCCCCTGCCCTAATAAGTCCCCCTCTCTGCCATGCCAAAGTCTTCATCACCCCTTCTTCCTTCTAAACAACTTCAGCATCTCCGTGCAGCTGTTGTCTCCTTGGCTGCCGTCTCTGCCACCTTCCTACCAACACACCGCAGCTTGGACCAGGAGGACCAGGTGGCCCTTGTGCACGTATGTCCTCTGGGGGCAACTCTCCTGTAGGTCAGCACCCCTCTATTTCCCATTGAGCTCTGAAATGCAGGGTGGATGCTTCATAGAATCATAGAATGGTTAGAGTTGGAAGGGACCTTAAAGATCATCCAGTTCCAACCCCCCTGCCCTGGGCAGGGACACCTCCCACCACACCAGGTTGCTCCAAGCCCCATCCAGCCTGGCCTTGAACCCCTCCAGGGATGGGGCAGCCACAGCTTCTCTGGGCAACCTGTTCCAGTGCCTCACCACCCTCACAGCAAAGAACTTCTTCCTGATATCTAATCTAAATCTCCCCTCTTCCCCCATCAGCTCTACCTTTCCGCCCCCTCCAAGGGCATGCTCTCCCAGCCAGATCCACAGCTGCCAAAATCCTCCCTCCTCTCCCACCCAGGTCCCTGGCTGCAGTGCAGGCACATGCCCAGGACATTTGCTTTAAGGTAATACCCAGGAATAGCACCGTGTTTGCAGAGAATTAGCCTTCTGGGACCGGTATGCTTTTCTCTGCCAGTACTCCAAACTAGGGAAATACAAACTGTTTCTTAAGGATACGTGTACCAGGAAGACAGACTGGGTGATGTTCTCTGGCTCGGTGCTGTGTGAGAGACCAAAATAGATGGGAAGAGAAACACTCTGATCTGAGTCCTGCCTAGACCCCTTCAAAACAGGGCCTGTTGAGCCAGAGGTGAAAAATACAAGTAATGCCAGTGCAACTTAGTCCTCTCCCTTCCTCCTCAACGTCTGCCTGGTACATGGAGCCACCCGAGGGGCCAGACTGGGAGAAGCCACAGCACTGAGATGCAGCTGAGCCTGTCCCCTCCGGTCAGTCTCAGTGGACCCACAGCACCAGGTCCGGTCCAGATCCTGCCACAGACGATGTTCACTCCTCGGCAAAGGTGGGATTGCTTGGGAGGCTCCCAAGGGAGCTGCTTGGCAATGGTTATAGGCTATTTTGGCTGAGGAGAGGGATGCTAGGCAGGTGTAAGTAGCAGGAACAATAAGAGAGATGGGGTGAGGGAGAAATTCAGCGTGGGGCAAGAGCATGGGAGTGGAGTCCAGATGTGGGGAAGGGTGGTTGGAAAGGAAGAGCATAAAAAGCCTGTGGTGGCTTCCAGTTTGGGGAGGCACAGGGTGGAGGAGGACAGCACTGCTGACCTCCTCACATCTCTCTGCCTGAGCTCTCAGCACACTCCCAAGCGAGATCATCGTTTCCCCTGCACTCAGCCTGCGTGAGCGCTACCCTGAGACAGGATTTAGCACTACCTGGCAAGGGTGTCAAGCCCTGGCACTGAATTAGCAACCAAGAGAGAGGAAGTGAAGTACCACCCTCACAGCAGGAGCCGAAGATCCTGAGCTCCAGATGGGAGTGGTGTCTGCCTTGAGTAAGAAAGCCCGTCTAGAACATGGTGACCACAGCTACAGACACACGTGGCTCCCTGCACATATACTCACCCACAGGGAGCTTAAGAATCACCCCATAGGAAAACACACGGTTGTTTTTCCTTTCTGTGCTCATTGACAAAAGGTCATTTAGTGGACAAATCTGTCCCATTCCCTCTGAGAAGCTTTTCCCAGCTAGAGCTATCCAGCTGAGCTTTGCACAGAAATGTGATGGCCAGAGTGAGATTGGATGGGAAAGAAGCTTTGGGCGGTCACACGGAGCAGCAGCAAGGAGCTGGCACTGTTAGGTGGAGCTTCTCCAGCCTGGCCGGGAGGCACTCCGTGAGCATGGCCAAGGAGTGGTCAGCTGGGCAGATTGCTGGGATGAAGGGCTCAGCTCCACACCTAATGGAGCAGAAAGGACCAGTAACAGCAAGACAGGGGGGCAATGATGGGTGGGGAACTGAGATAACCAAATCCCACAGAGCACCCTGCCTGAAGCCTCCTCTGTGCATGAAAGCAATGAGCCCCATTGTCTGGGGTGAAAACCATCACAGTGACTCAAGGGAAAGGCTCTCTAGATCATCTTACAAGTAGTAGTAGCCTCGAAGGGTATGGGACTCGTGGGATGCGGGCAAAGAGCATCTTGGAATTACACAAGACGAGAGATGTCTAGGGGAAGAAACAAAGGTGGGGGAAGAGAGGAAACCATTGTGGGAAAACAGGGTTAAGAAGATGAAAGGAGATAGTCCCACATAAATGAGAAGCTAGTCATCACATATGTCTGTCCCTGCCCTGAGTCTGATCACTGCAGTCCATCCTGTCTTTTTACCAAAATCCATTTCTAACTATTTTCTTGGGTAAAGGCCTTTCCATTCATTATCTATGTGCATACATGGAGATTTAATTAATGTCAGCAACTGCAGTGGGGACAAGTCATAGGGACGCTGGAGTACTGGTGTATCATGTGGGTGCGTGTCAAGCTGGACTAGCCAAGTATCGAAACAGCCATAAATCTTGGCCAGATACTGGAGAGACCAAATAGTCTTTGTGCTGCTACTGGAGGAACCAGGAGATCCAAGCCAACTACTGTGGGACCATAAGTTCTGATTGTTGGCTGAGACTCATCTGCTTATGTGTGTCTGTGTCTATCGGTCCAACTGGCCATGTGTATACATACAGAATAACCGTGCACATGTTGCATGTCTGCTGGGAATACATGCTTAGCCTCCCTACTGTCTTGACCTAGGGACACGGACCTGTGGCAGACTCGTTGGGTTTTGCAGCCCCTAACATGGTGCACAGGCACTTCCCAGCCCTTGGTATTTGTCTTCCCAGGCACTGGCACAGAGGACAGTTAGCTGAGGTGGAATAATCCCAGTCCAAAACAAATTTAAGCAACAATGAAGAGAGATACCTCCTGTGCCTGTCTCCTGTCCACACCTCTGGAGGAATGGGGGAGCATCGCAGCGTATCTCTGTGTCAATGCCTTCGTGCAGAAGCTTAGTTCTGTAGCACCCATTTAGGGAATACCTTCACACACTATGTCTGCCCAAACTCTGAAGAGTACACTGAAAAGAGGCATATCTCAGCATCAACATGTGACCTTGGAGAACCTCATGGGAAGTCAGCATATGTACCACACAGAAGTTAAAAGGCAAGTGCGAGAATGCCAGGAAGGACCAAGCACCTCTCACTCATTCCCAAGCATGTTTATGTCCAACTGCCTCCCTCAAACACGCAGCAATCCCTCCCAGCAGTCCATTTTTTTTTTTGTTCTGTAGCAGTTAAGGAGCTTCTCTGAAATATCAGTAGTCCTTTTTCTCCTTCCCAAAGAGAAATGCAGAAATTAGCACCCTCCTGTACCTCTGGTTTTCCTTCATTTCTTGCTGCTCTGAGTTGGCATTTGCAATCTCTGCACACGGGATGTGGAGGTCTGGGAATGGTTCATCTGCCAGCATACAGCCAGCCTGGGTCACCAACATGCAGCGCACTGAGTGCTCTGCCCCCACTACCTTTCTGTTATTAGGAAGTGAAGCCATGGTGTCTTCCTACCATGAGGTCTCAAAATAACAGGATGTGGCAAGCTGGGACAAAGCTGATTTCTCAAGAGATCCAGACCTGACGGCAGCACAGTTTCATACCCTGGAGGTATTTAAAATATGTGTAGATGTGGCGCTGAGGCACACAGGTTAGTGGTAACCTGGCAGTGTTAGGTTAATGGTTGGGCTTGATGATCTTAAAGGTCTTTTCCAACCAAAACTATGATTCTATGATATGACAAAGTTTGACATGAGCTACTTGAGTCACAGTCCTGTCCTCTCAATAAGAATGGAGACCTGGAGTTCTGCCACAGGCTGCCATGAGCTGGTTGTCCTGGATCCTAAGACTTCCCCGTGCAAGAGTTATCACCTCTACCATTCCCTCTCTAGGGTGGGAATGGCCAGGAGAAGGTAAAAGCTTGGGGATGAGGCAGTGCCAGAACTCCCAGAGCTGTGGGCTGGATGTGCCCTGGGCAGGAGCCCTCCTCCTGGCACCCAGCACAGGAGGGATGTGCCGCTGTGTCTCTGACATCAGCATCTGGTACAAGGCAGAGCACCAGGGCCAAGTGCTCTGAAGGGGTTTGTTGTCCTGGGCAGCCAGAGACAACAAGGCTATTGTTGAGAAAACCTTGTACTGTAGGAGTCACCCCCATATGCCCAGAGTCACAAGGGCAGGTCAGACCAGCTGCAGCGTTACCGCTTGTCTCCAGTTTGAAATGACTGTGGGGACAGATCCCCGCTCCGAGTGACTGCAAAGCGTGGCACACCAGTAAGATGGTCAAAGGCCCAGGAGCCAGCCAGGGAAGCTGGGAGTATGCGGCTTGCTCCATGTGCTCTGCATTGGAAAGACAGCTGAAAGCAGTTAAAAAACCAAAACTTCCCACAGCCACCTAAATTTTGACCTTTCCCTCAGCTGCTCCATGGAAAAGAGGGATGGAGAAACCACCCACAGCAGGCTGGAGTGCAGGGAGAGAGCTGGGCAGCAGGGCTGCCTTCTGCACTTCTAGGGCCCTGGGAGTGCAGCTGGTTTTGGAGAAACGAAACATCTGGGAATAACGCCAAAATGTTTTTATATGGGGCCTCCAGCTCATGCGCTGCAGGGAAGCTAAGCCTGGCAGAGGGCTCTCTTCTGTATGTGCTGACACAACATACTCTCACCAGCCCGGGGCCAAGCTCCTCACCAACCTGGGACCAAGCCCCACACTTGCCTGCCCTCAGGAACATGTGCCCCCACTCTAGCCAGGGCCAAGAAGCAGTGATAGCTTTGTGGGATTTTGGTGAAGTGTCTCAGGGTTGGATATTTCACAAGACGTAGCGGCGAGCTGTAAAATGCACACATGAAGAACTGGAAGGGCGCCGCAATCCACTCTGGTCCTCACAGGGATGTGCCATACTCTCTCCTGCCATGACCTTCCCCAAACAATGCCACAGGGTTTTATCTGAAGGCAAATGTGAAAAAGTAACTGCTTAAATAGAAACATAGAATGATTAGAGTTGGAAGAGTCCTTAAAGATCGAGTTCCAGCCCCCCTGCCCTGGTCAGGGACACCTCCCACCAGACCAGGCTGCTCCAAGCCCCATCCAGCCTGGCCTTGGATGCTCCAAGGGATGGGGCAGCCACAACTTCTTTGGGTAACCTGTTCCAGTGTCCCACAAAAAAAACCAACAAACAACTTGAATATAAAGCTAGCAGAAATAAGAAGAGGTGGTAAAGAAACCTCTGCCTTGCTGACTGTGCGGCTCTTTCAGGTCCACTCTTGAGTTCACGCACCACATTTTGCATTGCCCTCCTGGTCCCTCCAATACCATCTCTGCAGAGGGGCAGGTGGGGGCTCCCCCGGCCATTTGCTGACTCTCCACCAGCCCTGTGGGCAGCCTGGCCGCCCCTTGGCCTCCAGCAGGCTCCGCGCTCCTGGGAACTACATGGATTCTCCTTTCCAGCATGGCAGCCTGACCAAGAGCAGGGCGGCAGGTAACAAAACCCAGCCCCAGCCTCAGCAGCCACAAGGGAAAGGAGCGACAGTAAAATGGAATCATAGAATCATCGAATCATCCAGGCCAGAAGGGACCTCCAAAGGGCATCTAGTCCCACCTCCCCGCAGTCACAGGGACACCTCCAACTAGCCCAGGTTGCCCAGGGCCTCATCCAGCCTCCCCTTGAATATCTCCAGGGAAGGGGCCTCAACCCCCTCCCTGGGCAACCTGTTCCAGTGTTCCACCACCCTCAGAGGAAAGAATTTGTTCCTAATATCCAATCTCAATCTGCTCTTCTCCAGCTTAAAGCCATTGCCCCTTGTCCTGTCACTGCAGGCCTTTGCAAACAGACTCTCCCCAGCCTTCCTGTAGCCCCTTCAGATCCTGGAAGGCTGCTGTTAGGTCCCCCTGGAGCCTCCTCTTCTCCAGGCTGAACAACCCCAGCTCCCTCAGCCTATCTTCATAGCAGAGGTGCTCCAGCCCTCTGATCATCTTCGTGGCCCTCCTCTGGAGCCGCTCCATCAGGTCCATGTCCTTCCTATACTGAGGGCTCCAGCCCTGCACACAGTGCTCTGGGTGAGGTCAGAGCAGAGGAAAGTGGCAGAATCACCTCTCTGGATCCCCTGCTCCAAGCTAGACTGCAGCATTCCAGCCGGGGACAAGGAGAACTTGGTGCCATCACAGGAGCTACTGGGCCGCAGGCCCATTTGTTTTTGGGGCTTACACGGAACTGGGCTGCTTTTCAATTCCAGCAATGCAAAAAGAAGTTGGTACGAGTGAAAATGACATACTGAGAAATATTCAAATCCCCATGAAAGACAATTTTTCTCTCAGGGGGTATGACGTACCCATGCAACAGAACCTTCAAAACACACGCCGCTCACGTGGGGGCTGTGCCAGGACGTGCCTTTACTTGCTTCATTTCTCACCCAACACTATGGTTTTTTCACAAGCATGATTCCACTGCTGTGTTCTGAAGCTTTCCAGACACAATAGAATCACTTCATAACAACTAATAATTAGTGTCTGTTCTTTTAGGAAGGAAGGGATTCTCCCTTAAATTAGATAGACTCTCTCCCACAAGCACACACAGCAAAGCTGGGGCACAGCAACCTCCACCTCTGCTACAGTCATCTGCCAAAAATGGCTATTTACAAAAACATTTTGGAACAAGTAAGTAACATATTTGTAAGTTAGAAAAGCAAGTAAAAGCATCAGAGAAGAGTTTGTGGTCAGACCTCCAGAGCTGGTGCATTTACCTCCTCGAGAGAAGTCAATGGAAGGATATTCTGAAATCGTCCAAATAATAATCTGGGTTAGTTGTCTGTATTTATCTTTAATTATTTTTAAAAAGACTTTAAATATCCTCTCCCTTTTAGGAAGAAGGTTGGGACCAAGTCCCTGAGAACCTTATGCTAATGATCTGCATTTCTAATGCCATATTTTTATTATAAATATTATCTCAAAATCTATGCAATTAGAAGAAAATTGGAATAGTTAATTCAGATTCTTTTCCTGGCCCCAGGCCTTAAACAAAGCTATTAACGTGCTGGCATATTACAGCTACATTTTCCTGCAGCTTAAAATGAAATTTGCTTCCCTCTGTTGCTGTGGTAGGTCAGGATCCCCAAATAAATCTGCTGGCTACTTTTGCAGGCAGCCTGGATGGGGACTTTTTTTTTTTTTATGACCATCCTCAATTTTTCTCGGCCAATGTTTCCCAGCAGAGGAAATCTGTTCTGCAGCCCTGACCCGATATTCCCTGGATTAAATGACACTCCACGACCAAAACTTCGGGAACCTCAGATGCAGAGAAAACAATGAAATGGCCAAGATACAAAGTGCTGCCAGATGCACATTCCTGCGCCCTCCCTCGTAATCTCTCTCATGCGTGGGGAATGTGACTGTTGTTGCCTGTTACTGCAGCAAAGCACACTCAGACACATGATATTTAGTTTTTATTTTTGCTGCTGCTACAATTCCTGATAAATGAGCAAACAACAATGAAATTAATTAATTAAATAATGAATTAAATAAATAAAAAGCTAGAGAGGAAGGCTGTTCCCACAACTTCCAAACGCTAAGCAAGGTGGCTGGAGCCCTGGTGGGGTCAAGGCCATGTTGTGCCCTGGACCCCTGCCTGCCGTGGCCACCAGACAGAGAGAATGTGGTGTGGAATGCAATGGCAAGCTGGGGGGCTGTGTGCCCACCTTTGCTGGGGGGATGAGGTGGCACAGGGAGGACTGGGGGCTTTGGGGCAGCACAGAAAAGCTGCTCCCCCCTTGCAGCTGGGACACAGGTGTCCCGCTGGGCGTGATGGGTGCATCCTGCCCTGCAGACACCAGTGCTCCCTGCATTTGCAGCGTTTTCCCTGGGGTCCATTCTCTAAAAATGCCAAGTGTGGGACTGCCTTTGTACCCTGACAGAGGACTGAGATGTCACTAAAATCCTCCTTCTCTGCCAGGCTCAATGACTCTGGAGGTTGCCGGGGCAGGATCATGCTGAGCACAACCAGAAGCATCTCTGCCTGGCTGCCTTCACCCCCTCCCACAGGAAGGTCTGGATGAGCGTGACAGAGCTGCCTGCTGGCACCTGAGTGTGATGTATTCATTTACAAGCTGCTTCCCATTACAAGGATGGAAAAAAGTACAAATATGACATACAGGTAATGCAGCACCATCAGCTGCTTCTGAAGATGACCCTTGGTTGGCAGAGCAGCTCTGTGCTCAGCTCTCCCTTTGCAGATCCTGCTGCTCCCAGAAGGGCCCGAGCTGGTTTGCATCCATCCTGGCAGCACCAAGTGTTCTCCACAGCTGCTGTCTCCTCTCTGGCACACCTGCACAGAGGCTTTGCTCCTTCTGGCTTCCCAGTTTGGAGGACACCTGTGCCTCTCCCACATGCCACTTACCCAGGACTTACAAAGTGAGCCGCCGTTTCAACAGATCATGCAGTACCTGGTAAGGTGGATGCCTCTTATCTCTGACATACCACTGATGACATGAAGAAGTCTGTTTATGTTTCCTTTCTAATTAGCAGCATACCTTTGAGCATTTGAAAAAAAACTACCTCAGTTTCTTATCCTTGGAGCTGCTGCTTCTGCTAAAGGAAGCTCAGGTCTCTACCCCCTTTTAATAAAACTCTATCATAAAAGCATTTCATCTGAGAAGATTAATATCCAGGTCACCACACTTGTGCAGCGAAATGCATTTAGTCCTGGGATGGCCCACATACAAGAATAACATTTAAGCCAGCACACTGCCGACGGTGGGAAGGACCGCGGAGAAAAGGGATGACAAAGGCAGACCTCAAGAAAAGTGCCAAGCAACAGCGCAAGTGAACAGGTCCAGGACAGGGAGACCCATTGGTCAGAGGTGGCCAGCTGCAGCTAGGACAGATGCATGTAATGAAGTGAAGTGGGCAGAAACATAGACAGGAAATATCAAGATGAGATTCAGCTTGGAAAAAATGCAAGTGCAAGAAAACATCCCCCCAAAAAGCCAGTGGGAGGGAAATCCCTGGAAATAGTTATTGATGAATTTTCATTTGCCTCACCCGGGAACTGATCATGCTGAGAAAAACACAGAGAGTGTCAATGAGTCACCTCCCTCCCGCACTCTTCGCCCAGTCATTCTCCTGTCCCACTAACACTGGTTTAGAGGAAATTAATAAAGTGCACGCTTAAAAACTACCACTTTTCCTTCTAGACCCTCCATGGTCTTCAGACTCTGCCAAACTTCAAGCCCCTCATCAGATGTCTATAAGGATACATTTTTGCTTCATGTCAGGTTTGTTTATGCAGCAAGAAGGATGGAAGAAGTTCTTAAAAGAGAAGTCCAGTGTTAAAGCATGGTTATGTCAACAGTCAGTCAGTACTTGGGTGTTACACGTAGGAAATTCAGACATTTTGCTAGGAGGTGGTGGTTGCTCCCAGCAGGTCTCCCATAGGCCCTGGGAACAGCAGGTTGTAAATTGCAGCGCTGACATATCATAGAATCATAGAATCATAGAATGGTNACTGGAGCTCTTCACATTTCTCAAGCCCAACTACTCTGTTGGTGAACTGCTAGTCAGTGACATGCACCACTGATGTAATACGTGACTACACGATTACCCTTTGACATGGGATGAGACTGAACTCACCCACAAATGCCATTTCTGTGCAATTGGCAACTTCTGCTGATCCAAAAGAAGTAAACTTCAGGCCAAGCACGCTACCAGCAGAATGAGCAAGTGCCAAAATTGCCTATTACCACAACAAGAAAGTTTAAATGTAATTTTGAGGTATTGCAGCTATGCAAAGGGAGCCAGAGGTACCAAGCCTGTATGACTTAACTACCATAATAGCTAAAGCTCATCACAGAGCTGAGAACATTCTCATTTGGGGGAAGGCTGCCCCTCTAATCCCTGGAACTGTCTTGCAAAGAGACACCATGCCAAACTTCTGACTCAAGGCTCAGCACCGGGCCACGCTGTCTCTCGCAGTGGATACAGAAAAATCTATTATTTGCTTGGTTATTCTATGTCAAGCAAGTTAATCTTGTCTATGAAATTCAGCATTTCAATTATGTGTCTTCCTCTTATGTTCACTGGATATAATTACTTCTCACTGTTGCAGTGATTTTTAATAACTGTCAAAAGAAAACAACAGAAGCCATCGGGACTGGGAGCCCTTGCCTGGTGCTATGCATGTAAGGAAAGGAACTTTTTAGATTGCTTTTAAACGAAAAACAAGCTGCCAGTTACTCTTATGGCAAGAACAGAAGTGTAGGCACAGAAGTAGATAAAATCAGCAGAAAAGCATTAACAGCAACAGGAAATGTTCTATAAATGTAGTACTATTAAGAGGAAGACCAAGTAAAGGAACAAGTTTCAGCGGCTACTCATGGATGATGATGTTCAGTATTTTCTACCAAAAGTCATCTATTAGCAAAAAAGTCACCCGTGATCAAGTGGCTGTCAGTATTAATACTAGCAACAACAAAGGGTTAAGATCTCAGCCAGCGATAGGGAAGGAATAAGTTGGAGAACACTGAGACTTATTAATTCATCCTAAGACTTTTAAAGAACTGGCTCATAAATCTCAGATCCATTGCTAATCATCTCTGAGAACTCACAGAAAATCAGAGAGGGAGAGTTCTGTCAACACAGAAAAGGCAAAATATAGATTAGCTTGGAGAAATAAGAAGAAACGGAGTTGTGGAATGCTCCCATTCCTAAAAAAATAATTGACCAAATTACTTAACAATTTTTAAGGATCCTGGGCAGATAACAAGGATATAATTAAAAACTTAGATCATTTTGTCATGGATAGATCTGTTGAACCAACCCGATCACCTGCAGGTGACCGAACACTAACCCCAAGGTGGGAGAGGGGCTGTAGAGGGGCCAGCACTTTACTAGAGATAAACATCCTACCAGGAAGGCAAATGAGAGCAGCCTGAGAGAGACAGACCTGGTAAGACATCAGCTGGAGCAACGTGCCAAGTTTTGAGCTTCACTCTTTAAGACATGAACAAACTGGGCTAGTCCAAAAGAGAGTAAAAACCAGAGAGCTAGAAAATATGACCTGAAAGGAAAGAGCAAAAATCATTTAATATAGAGCAGGAACGAGTGAGAAGGGAGCGTCTCAGATACATCATGAAGCTGCTGAAAAGAGAACAAGGACAGTTTATTCTTCCATCCCTCATAGGTGGGATAGAAATGGGTTTAGATTGCAGAAAGGAAGGTTCAAGATAGAGGTGTTACTGAAGTCATGGTATAGCTTGGATGTTCTTCAGAAAAGATCAACCAACTGTTTATAAGAAATGATGCAGGTATTACCGAGTCTTTTTTGGGGCACAGGACCGAGCCTATGACTATAATGACACACACGTATGTATCCTGGGCAGTTGTTTCTGAAGATCACACTACGCTGACATTCCCTGAGGTGGCTTGGGAATAGATGCACTTGATATGGAAATGGAAATATTATTTGAAGTATGATGTCATGCATTAAAAAATAAAACAAAATCTAATGTAAGAAAATGCTACTTAGAAAAGATCAACACTTGGAGCTGAAAGTTAAGAAGAACTGGGGTGGAGACTGTATACTCTTTGTGACGATATTCAGAATGCAACCTTTAATAATATTATCACAAATTGTTTTCTTCCACAGGCCCCTTATGCTTGAGTTATGTGATTACTGAGAACCTGCTTAACTCTACCTCATTTTCGTCCTCTGGGGGGAAATTTATTACAAGGGTAATGGACTCAACTGTAAAAGCAACAATTTGGACTGACAGCAATTGGGAATGAGGCCAAGGAGACCACTGTGATGTTGGTTTTACCCCTCCTCAATCCAGATTTTTAAGAAGAACTACGAGTCATTTAACTACCAGTAATATGACCCTAGAGACATCCAAACCAGGCTGTTTCCAGAGCGGGGTGGAAGGCCCAGGTTCAGTTTTAGTCATTGACCACTTCCCAGATCAGTCATGTTCCTCTTGAATTCAGACAATTATCTGTCCATCAGCCCAAATGCAAGAGAACTTTTCCAACCCACTCTGAATCACGAAGTCAGACAAGCTTCTGGGCTGTTCCAGCAGGCCTTTTAAAATATCACTAAAACACGAATGCACTTGAATGACAGAGACACAAGGTCACTGTATTTGAAAAGGTCTGGTAAAAACCACACAGAGCGGTTGATCAGATCGCAGATCCAAGCCTGTGCTGTGTTTTTCAAGAGATTCTCAGCTCAATGGCCTTGGGTTGGCACTAAGTATGCTGGGTAGAGCTGAAGCACTACAGCACACAGGTGTTTCTAACAACCCAGGGTTTCTGAACGGGGAACTACTGGTTCCCCTAAGCCCAGCAAAAGCAACATCCCGTGCTCATGTCCCCCTGCTCCGTGCCACTCCTGGCATAGCCACTGCTCTCACTGCCGACTACCCAGACATTGTCACCTCTAAGGCACACAGAAATGATTCCTAGACTGGTAATCCTCTCCACATTAATTACTGAGAACTTTTGCACATGAACCACAGCAGTATTGGCAGCTGAGGTACTTTCAAGCCTGAAACTGCAAAAAAAAATAATCTGAACCTAAGCAAAGCAAGAACGTTCTGATGAGTCTGCCACTTCTATCCCACTGCTTCAGATGGGACTTCTAAACCACAGGATTTTTAATTCATTTTTGGTGAAAAGGTAGAACTGTATTTCTAATCTAGACTTGATGTAAAAAATAAAAGCTCAGAAATTTCTTGTTAACGAGCTGCTACCCTGTGGAGAACAGAAAAAACAGAGGAGCACTAGAACACACAACTTTTGATACAACTAATCCAGGAGTCATGGAAACACCCTCTTGAAAATATCCAAAACCCAAGCTCCTAAGAGGTAACCTCTGTCAGGAACTTGCCCTGCTCAGGGTACCTCACTGTCTGTACTACCTTCCTTCTGGAGCTTCTAGTAAAGCCTGCAGGCCAACCTCTCCTTGACATCTCTGGGGCTGTCCCCAGCTGCCTGCATACTTGTGTTGGGCTCAGAGAGACACGGGCGGGAAAAGAATGCTTTCAAGTTCTACAAAAATTGTTTGAATTCAAACCCAACAACTGCTTTCTGGCTTGTAAAAACTGTATCCGTACTTCCCTGTTTTGCTGCAACAGCCTCGTTTATGGAAGAGTCCCAGCAGAACCTTGCGATTACAGATGGGTCCCACCTCCTCCTGGACACCAAACACCAGCCTTGGCCTCATGCCTAGGAAAGAAGCTGGACGATGCAGAACAGATGCTGAATTCAAACTACAGATTGATAACAACACCATGAGGCTCCTGCTCTCTGAGTTAGCAATAGGAAGAAGAGTTTGGCAAGACATGAAAATTACACTTCAGTGTAGCTCCTTGTGGAGACTGCCATACAGCCTGGTTAGAAGGTGAGAACATGAACATGCAGAGCTGGTCAATGCTCCTGCCTCCATTCAGCACAGAAGACTTCACCCAAGTGAGCGCCAGTGCCTGCAGCCAAGCCTGTTGCGTTGGTGCTCTCTGATCACTGGGGGAGAAACAAGGCACCCCAGCTCCTTCAGTCTGGACATCTGAAAAAGCATCGTGGTCAGGCGCTGGAAGGGAGGTGGTGGAGTCACCAT
>VXBW01006223.1:0-110487 GCA_013400375.1 Thinocorus orbignyianus
GCTGGTCTCCTCAGCAATATTCAAGTATGCCAATGCTTTTTCCATTTTTTTTTAAAGAATACACAAAGACTAGTTCAGCTGCACTGGAGCTGAATTAAAATACAATTTCACAATAGTATTTTATTTTGAATCTGTCAACTTGATGATTATATACTTGATCTGGTATACAGATGTTAGACAGGAAGAATCACAACACTTTGACCTCATATAAAGGACACAGCACACACAAAAAAAATGAAAGTAAATTTCAGTGTAACCCAAATAAATTTCATCCATCAAAAATGCTCTGGGTACTTAGGAGTTATTATCTGGGTGCTTTTTGCCAAGTATTCTTCCAGGTTCAATATTTTCATGGACAATCTCTTCAGCAATGTGTCATTCATGATGTGCCATGCTTTCCATTATGGAATTATTTTAGTTGGTTCACCACACAGTTTTTACAGAATAGAAATGAAGTGAGAGTGAAGGAACTAAGAGGTCAGAATAGTGCTGTATATCAGGAGTACACATTGTATACTTCATTTTGTTGCAAAGTCAAAGCATTATGCGTCAAAATACAGTGAAGTAGTGTCCTGAATCATTGTGCTGAAGACTGGGATATTTTGTTCTTATTACTTTTAGTAGAAATCCATAGTTATGGGAAATAATTGTTCTGGCATCATGTATTTGTGACCCTATTTTCTATGTTCTGCATGATGTCTTCTAAAGCACAAAGTACTCCTATCCCTTATAAAAATGCAGTTTAGTCCTCCAATAAGCATGCTCAAAATCATCATTACCAAGCTGATGAATGCCGTCACCATAAAAAGCATATAGAAATTCAGGACAGGAATATGTTTGTCTGTGCATGTACAGTTCTTAAACAAAAACAAATGAATATAAAGTATTTATAATTTTCAGGTATATTAACTGAAAGTCATTATACCACAGCATTTGAAAAGCCTTTTCTCAGGTGGGAAAACCAATTTAAATATACGTTCAGGAGATATTATATATAGTGTGTGTGAATTTAAAACACACATGTTATATATTAAATTATATACTTCAGCACACAAAAGGAAATCTCAAAATTTTAGGCCTTATTGAGAATACATAGATTTCTACTGCAAATGTATTGTGACAAGCTGCACTGAAAGACCTTGCTGTCATGGATAACATAAGTGTAATCTTTCTTCACCTCATCAACATTGTCTTTAAGTCATTCTCCAGAGGGAAAATTGGTTGGGCAAGAGGTCAATTCGCTTTCAGTTCCCATTAGATGCCAGTGCACTTAGCTAACTATAACCAATTAAATGATATTTTCTGTAAGAAAAACGTTCGGTTTACAGGATCCTCCTTCCAGCTTCCGAATTGTTACTTACTAATTTCATGTACAGCCTTGAAAAACCATCAGATAGGAGAATTCTCTTAATTTTGAACTGAAATGCCAAAGACTTTGTTTCATGGAATAAATAAAAAAATAAAATAACCCAAGTTAAACTGATTTTTATTACCATGATATACACACCTCCTGACTGTATAAAATAAATCTAGAAATCTCAGAAGAAATCACATTCTAAACCACTTAATCTCAGCTGACTCTGTTGAAATCATTGTGGGATGGATTCACAGGCCTTGAAATATGTCTTACAGTTAGATGCTTAAAGATCAGAATCTGTTTAAACAGAACAGACTTAAGAACAGGATTAATCCTTGTCTGCAGGCATCTGTACAAGGAGAACATATCTGATATTAGAAGGTTCTTTGGTTAAACAAAGAAATCCTTTGCAGGAATCTAACCTAGAGACAAAAAAAAATAAAAAATAAAAAATAAAATAATCAAAAGATGAAAGAGGCAAATTTATAAAAATGTGGGTAACTGCAACAGGAACAACCTGCCAGGAGGTGAAGGTGTTTCTCCACCATCTAAAGAGGAGGGTCTATATCCCCTGAAAGATCATAAGTCTCCTGGCAGAACCTGGGTAGATGTGGCACGGATCCAAACCTCAACCTCAGAAATTCACATCCACCTTCCAGACGTCAGTGGTGTTACCTGGCTGTCTCTCTGTCTGACTGGAAAGTTTCCTGGGTGTGGTGCCCAGAAATTGCCCCATCTGAGAAGAAGGCAAGTACGTGTGGCCATGGCCTGACAGGGACCCAGGGAGCAGGAGCTGCTCTCTGCCATTAGGCAAGCATGCAGCAGTATTGCTGGGTCCCATGCAAAGTGTGATAGCGCATGCCCTCTTGCAAAAGAAGAATAATGGCTGTATCATCACCTCCCTTTTTATTAATTCCCTATTCATAGAGGCTGGAGCATTTGAGACACAGTCAATATCCTCCATCTGAAAAGATTAAGACCCAGGGCTCCCCTCTCCCAGGAGACTACATTAACCACAAGCCACACAGCTGGGAAAGGAGGGGGCTGCTGCTGCTGAAACCCTCCATCTGCAGAGGAAAGAATGCAATATATCTACAGAAGATGTAAGAGGGAGTGCAAGAAGGAACATGACTCTGTGGCCTAGTGCCTGCAGCACTCATCTGGGAGCGGGCAGACCTAGATTCCACTCCTTGCTTCAAGAACAACTTCTATATTTTTATATTAAAGAGTTATTGGCTTTGGATACCCCAAGGCTGGGCTGATGAGATTATTGAGTGCAAATCTCCCACATTCCAGGTGAGTACCAATGAGCAAAACAAAGAGCTTTTGTACAAACTATACATGCCATCTCAGGCAACCTTTTAAAAGAAAGCAGTGGGTGACTTTGAAGGAGCAGCCATTGGCACCAACCAGTGGCAGGTAGCCTGGGTCTGGAACCTGCAGCTGCCTCCTGCCAACCAGGCTGCTGTCCATGGAGCTGTATGTACCGCCTCCCTCCCTCAGATGAGGTGGCTGCATACCAAATGCTAACTAAGAACTCTCCTCAGCATGTGCTGCCCCCAGAATTGTGCCTTGGGGACTATCTGGAAAAGTATCAGCTGCCCTGGTCAAACTCATTCCAGGGCATGCTCAAAGTTAAACATTGCAGATGATGGCATGCCAGTGCTCAACCCGATGCCTTGATCTGATTTAGTTTACCGGAAGAATTTTACTGGGAAAATGATAGCTAGGGGTAGCACTGGAGCTAAGAAACCTAATCTGCGTTCCCTGTGAGTCATAATTCAGGTGTGGGACACAGGCCTTTATGGATAGTTTTACCAGGTGCACTGGCAAACCAGTGGTTAACCATACTAAGTTACTGTTATTTTCGGTGTTTTTCATGCTCAATAAAAATTTCTTTTACACAAAAATGCTCTTTTTTGTTTTGGTCATTCCCATTCAAAATCTTAAAACCAGCTATTTTTATAAAAGTAATAAAAACATTCCGAGTGTATGGACTGTAACCCACAATTCTCAGGTGTCAAAATGCATTCAGCTTTCCATCTCACACAAATGGCTTTTGCAAGTGTCTCCTGGTAATGGAATCCTTGTGGGCTCTTACTGAGCCTTTTTCTTACAATATATGGCTACTTTTCTAAAGGCTCTGTTGTCCTTCAGAAAAGAAAAGATGGAATCAAATGTACAAGCTTACTTTAAAAATGTTTGCAAATATTATGATAAATAGAGAAGCAATATTAAAGTAAAAGTTAAAATTATTCACAGCACTAAGGGGGCAATTTTCCTGTTAGCACAGAACACGATTGGGAGTTTCATGTCTGCAGCCCACTGAGGGAAACTTAGACAGCAATTACTTCATTTTTGTCTGCAGAGAGGAGGATTATGAGGCAGCAGTTAACTGGCAAAGTATCTGTGAAAATCAAGGCTGAAACAGCTGACGTGAAATTAATAATTCTCAGTAATGCCTGAGAAAGCTAGCACATACGGTATACAGTACTTATGAACAAATTTCCTGTGGAAACAAAATCTTGTAATTCACTCTAAGAATGGCTTGAAATGTCTGAGTTTCAGACTGTTTCTTTGTTGTTTTAGAATTTGCTGTCAAGTTAATTAACTAACTACCATGCAAAATACAGGGTAGGTGTTTGACTGGTGTCTCCTAGAGGCTGCTGAACAGATGCATTGGAACAAGGAAACAAAACAAACAAACAAAAAAAAAAAAGGCAGACACACTAGTCAAAGAATGTTAGACACGAAAGAAAGTACCTAGAGAGATTTCCAAGGAAAAAGAAAATAAAAAAGCCACTTACTATTTTTATACGTTGTGATACAATGTATAGTTAAATGCTTATATACTATTTTTAAAACTCATAAAACTCCGTTCTCATTCAGAGTGATCATTAAATAATTTTTTCCCATTTTCCCTTTCCTTCACATAATTTTAATGTAATTTACTTCTCAGAACAGGTGTTCCGTTTTAACTGTTTAATTCCTACAGATCATTTGGAGCAAAAATATTACCCTGGGGAATTCTGAGAATTTAGAGGAATTCTTCTTGAGATATTTCATTTAAAATAAGCAAAAGAAGCTATAAGTGTTAAAATTAGATAAACCTCTTTTTTTTGTTGGTTTGTTTGGGGTTTTTTTGTCAGTATTGGCATTACTGCTCTGTTACCAATAAAGAATATTCAACTTTTTTAAAGTTATTTAGGTAATATTTTCAACTATACACTGCCCTAAGGTTGTAAAGCATCATTGTTAATAAGTTAAAGGTGTTTTATCTGTTCTTAAATTCCAGGTGTTTAAATACGAGATCTCTGTCTTTTCTCCTGAGGTCATCTTTGTATTTTAAGATCTTATTCAATATTCTCTGCTCATTATAGTAAATGGAATTTGTATAATACAATTTATAATAAGTTATAGCAAGCCATTCAGAGTCTGATTCCAGACAGTAGCACGCTGTTAGGGGTAAAAAAAAATGCAAGAAATAAAAGAAAAATAAAATTTTTCTTTCACACTCTTTGAGGATTTTTTTAACTGAATTTGTCTTTTTTGAACCCTCTGTGAGAGGGAAATAGTTGGCATGATCCTTGTCATCAACTATTTATTATTAAACTCAGAATTCAAAAGAATGGAGTAGGAAGATCTTGTGGGCTGAGCCAGCATGCAGAAATCAAGGAATGAGGAAGGATTAGCTGGAAACAAGTTATGAAGCTTCCAATAGCACTTTCACTCAGTGAAAGGATTCAGAGGTGTAGATGAGACCCAAGTAACTTCCACACCTGGAGTCTAGATAGTATTCCTGACAGTCAGCTGGATTTTTCCCTGCCTGATGAGGAGCATTTCCAAGGGAAACCCATCATACTTATTCCTCTCTTACATTCAGGGGGACCATTAATTCCAGTTTCAGCTGGTTCACCAGCACTATTGTTTGTCTCTGCTTTCTTCTGATTAATCTTTTCTTCAGTCTCCTAAATCTTCTATAGCTCTATTGTACCCTTGCATATCAACCCAGCAGTAAATACTCTGCTCCGTGCATGTCTTGCTCCGTCCTTGCCAGCAGTCAAGGCATCATGCTTCAAGGCAATCTTCTCTCCATGCTGACAGACTTGCAAACATCATGGCTTATAGCGATCTTGCATACTCTTGAAGTTAACGACACAAAAACATTTGGTGATATGAAAGAAAGCGCTGATATTACTGACAAATAAGATCACCCCAGACTAGCATCTGAGAACACATATATAGCATTGGAAAAGGTGTTCCTGTCTCTCCATCTCTGACTGCTTTACACATGCTCATGATTCTTCCACAGAAGACAGCAAACTAGATGAGGAAACTATATCAGTCTCAAGTAAAACTAGATAACATTCCAAAGATTTTTCTAGCAGAAGCTTCATCATTGCATCATTTCACAATTATGGCTAAATCCAAGCTGGTGAACTAGCAGAATGTGGGACTGCTAGCAAAGGTAGAAAAAAAGGGAGGCAAGAAGAATCATAATGTGAAGCAAGTTCTGAAGACTGACAGACTGAATGCTGTACAGTTCTTCATTTTGGAAAGATACATCTACACCTATAAAAGATTGACAAAATAGTTAAGGAGGACTATCTCTTAATGTAGAACACACGGAGCATCTGATAAAATTATATCAAAGGTAGTGACAAATACAAGAATTTATTTTGCACTCTCATCAGTAAAACTGTGAAGCACCTAATCTCAAGTCATCTTGAAGTTAAAGTGAGTTCAAAAACACAAAATCATGGATGATAGCTTCTATGTAGCAATCTGATTTGAGAATCTGGATTAAATCTCTGATAGAGCAAGTCTCTGCCCTTCTGATTATGGAGTCAGAGAGAGGGTACCAAGAGAAGGATCTCTCTAGAAATATCCAGTTCCTTTCCCTTGCCCCACAATTTGCAGAAAGAATACCAAACTACCTGGACCCAAGGCACTACCAATGTCATATTCTCACACTCTTAAAAAATTCTGTCTACTGTGAGTTACCCTGTTCCTAGGGAAAAGCAGAAACCCCTTTCATCTGTGTGAAGGCATCCAGTGATGCCTTCTAGTCTCATTTGGGTATTTGAATTTAAGATATAGCAGGAGGCAATTTACTGGGAATCTCCAGATCTGGGTTCACATGACTTGTTGTAGGTCATAAGGCTGTTATATGGTAGCTCTAATAACAACTATCCATCAATCTTCTGAGCTGTAACAGATTGAAGATGTGTCTGCTCTTTTTGGTCAACTGTTGCAGAACTATGTGATCCACAGTGGGCATATTAAAAAAAAAAAAAAAAGAGATATAGAACAGCAATGAAACAGAAAGAAAAGTCTTTAGCTCTAATTCTCATTCTAAAAAAGAGGTTCTGCATACACTTAGACCTTTTCTGTGATCATCTGAGCAGCCTAATCTACATTGTCTCTGCCGTGGAGCAGGAAGTTGGACCAGACAACCTCTAGAGGTCCTTTCCAACCTAATTTCTCAATTCTGTGATTCTGTTCTAAAAAACAAGAAGCCTCTACTCAAGCATCCTGCAGCCTGCTGCCTTCACTAGCACAGGATTCCCAAAAGCATTTCTTTCCTCAGCAATTGCTCACTTTAGTCCTTTGTGTTTCTCAGCCAGCCCCATTCTTAGAGCTGCACAAAAATTCTGAAGCAAATCTCCACAACTGCCATGTTGTCTGTGTTTCTCCATCTATAAGGAAGAAATTATTTTAACAACTGAGAGGCAGCTGAAAAGACTTCACATCCAAAAGAAGAAATAGCATCCAGGAGCCCTGACTTTCAAACAGAGCAAGAATTTCCAATAGAAATTTTTCACAGAAGAGGTTAGAGAAGCCAGCAATTTCAGACATCTTCAGACATCTCACTGTGTTACTTGCAGAATTTTCCCATTTCTAGTTAATCTGAGTGAGGCTGCTTAGAAGCTGAGGGTCACATATTATTGCCATATCATCCCACAGACAGAACACTTCATTTCTTGAAAAAATTTATTGGCAATGACAGCTAAAGAGTCCCTCTACCTGCATCTACACAGAGGCCAACTGTATGAGATTCAACAAGGCCAAGTGCTCTGCACTTGGGTCACAACAACTCCATGCAATGCTACAGGGAAAGACTAGCTGGAAAACTGCCTGGCAGAAAAAACCCTGGTCAACAACTGGCTGAAATATGAACTGGCAGCATGCTCATATGGCCAAGAAAGCCAACAGCCTTTCTTGAATAAGAAATGATGTGGCCAGCAGGATTAGGGCAGTATCATCCCCCTGTACTCAACACCCTAGGGGGTCACATCTCAAACACTGTGTTCAGTATTTGCCTGCCACACCAAAGTTCTCGAGAGAGGAAAGTAATTAATTCAGTTCTGGAACAGCCATTTGAGTGCACCCTCTAATCTCTAACAAGCCCAACAGTTGTTTCATAGAAGGACATTCTGTAGAGACCCAAAGACTTGCAATGACGCAGAATTTCTCTGGCTTCTGTGTCAAGTCATTGATTTTTGTTATGCCTTTCACCACAAGTTTAAAGAGCTCATTTGTACCCACTCCTTGTTTCTCTTCATCAATGATACATTGTAATCAAGTCACTTCTCAACCTTCTCTTTCATAAGCGATGAAATTATTTTTGCAACTCTTTTCTGAGCCTTCTCCAATTTCAACATTCTTCTAAAAATGACCGCTTTGGTACTGCAGATCAAGGAAGACTCAGTTTTAAAAAACCACAAGGTGATTGCCTCACCCATTCCTGTTCAGTGTAGACAACTTGAAACAGTCCTTCTTGAAACAGTCCTTCACAGTTTAACCCTCATCACATCCATCTGTGCTGGCAGCAGCAGAAGATAGAATACCTATAAAATGAGGGGATGGACACACATTGAATGGGATGATGATGTCCTGTGGACTTCAGACTGTGAATGAGGAAGTGGACTTGCCATGAGATGTCTGTTACAAAAGTATATCTGCTTATGGCAAATCTGTTGCACTTAGTATTATTTTACTTCCAAGTAAGGAAGTTTGGAGTTTACCTTAAAGGTTTCTTCCAAACATATAATGCTATTAATTATATAAATTTTTAAATGTGAACATGAAATTTAGAGTTGGATTTAGGTGTTATGAAGGAGCTAGAGAAAAAAACCCTATGTATGTTACACTCTACTTCCTAAATAAATTTAGTGGACTTATTATTGATTTTGAAGAGTTATTGGCTATTTCCATCAATTGGTAATAAAGCCTCACATAAATTAATGTAGTGCCTGTTAGAAGCATCAAACATGCAAGCCATGGGTAGCACAAAATGGCAACACAACACAAGCTGTGCATTCAGCTATTCTTTAATTGGAGTGGGGAGCTGAAAGACCAGAAACAGAAAAATCCTTCTGTGGCACTGATAAGGGTATTGATTATATTTAAGAGTCAGTAATTAAAGCAAGTTTTCCATTTACTTTGATCTAGCCTGATCATACCACACTTGATTTCAGAAAAAGGGTCAGGATAGTGCATGTGAACAGAAGTCGTTAGAGTTCTGGGACCCTTCATTGAATGCAGAAGAAAAAGAAGAAACTATAAAGAAGCTGGTTCATTTTTATTAACAGGAAATAGAAACAAATAAAGCAGAACAATGTAATAAAAATTTACTTCAATTAGATGCCACATTGCTGTTTATTATTTGTTTCAGTGTAACACTCAGAAAAAAAATAGTAGGAAATATTGTATGTGTGGGATGGAATTTCTTACTTTGTCTTTTTTCCCTCTTACATAATCCAGCTGCTATATGTAACAGCATGCAATGGATCAGGACGTGATTATCAAGACTCATAGCGTAGGCACATCAGGAAATATTTGTTAGCTTTCTAAAAGCAACTCTGTATTTCTACTTTTTTTGAAGTTTATGGTTAACTAGTATTAAACATAGCAGATTGACTATTTTATACAGTTACTAAGTTTCAAATTCCAAAATCCTTTCTTTTTCTAGATGTCCTCCGGTAATAAAACTAACATTCATAGGCCTAATGTTTTATATTTATGTAATTTAATGAGCTCTCACAAATGCTTCTTTGTGCTATCATCTTTATTTCAGAGATATAGACTCAGAAGAACAAGGCTTAAAGGAAGTACTTTCAACCTTGATTGTATGTAATTATATGTTTCAATCACTCTTTGGTACTTAAATGTGTGATCTGCCTTCTTTCAAAGATTATGACTTGTACGTATTGGCAGTGAAGTCAGGGGCACCTGAGAATACCCAGAACTTCAGATATGACTCCATTCATATAGTTAAGTAATAGATTTGGATATCTAACTTTCAGCAGTTGTTTTTACTTTTTTTTTGCCGAATGTCTTGCCTTAGGGAGAGAGAAATCAGTGGGTTAGGATCCATAAACTACTCTCTTCATTCCCTTAGCTTTGAGTATCAGCTTTGTAAATACTTCATAAATCTTGACACTCATGTCCAAGTGCCATGGCTTTTTTTTTTTTTTTTATTATTATTATATTTATTTGAGTAGTTAGCATGAGTTTTGGGGGGAAGTATACAGTATTTTACTATAACTGAAGAATTTATCTTTCTTCTTTAAAGGCAAAGAAGCTCAGAAATAAGATACTGGTATTAAGTCCATGCTTACAGAACTGTTGTCATGTTGTACAACAAATGATTAGATGCAGAGTAAAAGGAATAGTTCTGGTACTGCTTTCATTAATGAGAAATAATTATATCAAATCAGAAATTACCAGAATTAATCTAAACTGTTATTCAATCATCAAACTAAGTTCAACAAAGTACCATTGATCTTATAATTATGTTAACGTGTACATGACTTCAACTTGGCTGGAAAAAAAGACCAGCAAGCTGCAAGTAATGTTTCTGTTGGGTGTTTCAAACTCTACAACTCCAGGCAGTAATGGAAACCTCACTCCCAAGGAAGTGGCTGGCACCCTGGTCCTGGATGGAGCAGCGGGATGAGCACTACTCTGATCAACCTGGGGCAGTCTCCAGCAGTTCTAGTCCCTGACCCACAGGGAGACCCCAGCCTGCAGAGCATCCTAACAGGTATTTCTAAAGCAACACTAAGTATATTTTGGGTGTGCTATCTGCTGCACTAAGGGGTGGATTGCTTAAAATGATCACAGATATTTTCTCAAATAAGAACATAGAGAAGCTGGGCTGTGAAATATTGCTTCTGCGTTAGATGATTAGTCTTTCCACAGGCTGAGAGCAGAAAAAGAAAATGGTCAACCTTTTGTAGTCTGCCAACCTAAGGAGACCTCTAAGCAGACTGCTAGCCTGTCAGCGTGGAATTAGGGAGAGTAGTTCTCTAAGGCAGTTCATAGATCATTATTATGGAAGGTATATTTCTATTATGTCTGGATAATTTTTTCATAAAAATATCATGTAGCTCAATATTTGTACTTACAAGCACAAAAGCACAATATATTTCAAAAATTAAATTGGCTTATTGGCTTATGCAGACTTGGTAATTATTTTAATCTGGGATCACTAATTCTCTGAACAGCATTTTGTGGCACCTTGTATATAATAACAAAAATTCTCTTGATTTTTTTTTTTCACAGTTTTTTTGTTCTCAGTTCCAATTTTTAGTTTCTATGCTCATACCCAAACTATATCATAAGGTTACTCGTGAACAAGAGAAAAGGTGCAGAATGACTGCTAAAATGTATATGTCTGTATATATATGTAGATACATATACATGTGTGTGTATATACATATAGATATATATACATATAATGTATACACTTTTAAAAAAATTTAAAAAAATATATAATTTGCACTGCTTTTCTTCATTGGTAACTGCTGAAGTGCTGAGCCTGCACAACTGCTAAAGATTCTGCAGTGGGTAGCACAGAACACAACTCTGCTCTTACACACCAACACCGCTGTTTTGCTTTTTTTTCTTTCCTTTTTTTTAATTCTACAAAGAATGCTGCCTTCAGTCAAAATCTTTAATCCTTGTGTCCTATAGCGTTTATGGCAAGAAGTGAGAAGGTCTATTTAGAGAGGCATTTCAATTCGCCTTCAGGCCAAAAGAAAAACATGTTATTTCTAATGCCAACACTGTGGCCTCATATGCTAGGAAACTAGTGACATTTTGACACAGTCAGGGACAGTTCTGAATTGTGTGGTGCTGCTGTTCATATCACAAACTGGAGCTTAAGCACTTAGTGAGCCTTCTTTCTATATCTGTAACCTTGTTTCTTTGCCAGACAAGTTACTGTCTGCAGGGAATGCAGCAACACTGAATGTACTATTTTGAGCTACCCTGAGCCGCGTGTTTTGTGTTACCCCCCTTACTGTGGGTGGCCAACTTGCATCATCTGAGCAATTCAAGCAGAGCTCCCATGCTGAGGATACATCACATTCTGGCTGAAGGATTCAACAACCAGCTGTAAAGGGTAGTGGTCAGTAAGTACTACTGTCTTGGTCTCCTAGCAACTCACGTAAGTGCCCGGACTGGCCCCAGTCTCACAGGTAAAGGCTGTGTGAAGAAACACGTCCACATCCTGGCTGCAAGATTCTCCTTTCTTCATCTCTTATAGATATGTCTTGTAATTTTGTCTTATAGCAAATATGAAGACTTTGGTGCGAAACTCAGAGAGTCAAAATGTTGAAGAACTTGCAGTTTCTTCACTTTTCTGTTAATAATGTATAAAAGGAGATATTTTCGTGTATCTTAGTATGAACACAGTGACTTACTCCTGGATTGCATTCCCCTCTTCCATTAGCAATATCTAGTGCTACTAATATTCTGTTTTCTCATTGGCAGTGCCTCAGTAGCAGAGGGCTTTTAGTAATTTCTGCTCCATATTCTGGCCTTGAACTGATTTGGTGGATGAAGTGATAGTTTTCTTTATTCTTACAGCTCTTACTATTTGAAATTCTACTTACTATTTGAAATTTGAAGATTATGGATCCCTAAACCCTTTCAGACAGTTCCTTTAGAAAACTTAAATACCTGTCAGTAAATTTCAGGTGTATTGAACCTACACAAATTCTATCTGGATACTTCCTGGTTCCCCTGAAGGACTTTATCAGGCTTCCATTTTCTAGGGAACTACTAATATCTTTATCATCCTGATTGTGCTCTGAACAATCTATGGACTCCATAGTCTGTTGGACTGTAGTGTTTTAAAATTTCCTACTTTTAATCTTAATCTCTTCATTTTGTAAGTGTTAAAATTGCTTTAGCAATAAAGTATGATAACATATATTCTGCAGAAATGGTTATACACAAAGGAATAGTGATATAGGCAAAGGTAAGAGAACCATCCTGTTATATAGGTCTTAATGGTGTACTTCTATTGGTATACATGGTTTGTACAGGTATGTGTGGTTTTGCTTTTCTGCTAGTTTTACTAATTTCTATCACATATTCAGATATTTTAAAAGTAATTCTGAAATATGGGGGATTTTGTCTGCTATTTCGTTTCTGAGTGAGACTGTATTAAATGACAGCGATTATTTCAAGTGGAGCAAAGGATCTTAAAATATTTCCTGTTGTGTTATTCAACATATTTCATTCACTGGAAGAAAATACTTGATATCGCTACAATTCTCATTGTTCTCTCTTGACTTGAGGTCCCAGCAGAAAATTTAATTGGGTGCTTGATATATGAAGAAATTTTTGCTATTTTTTTAATGTAGGTTGCTGTTATTAAAAGGTCTGGACTTACTAATTTGATAGATTTTTGCCCTGCATACTTGGGAGACAGACCCTACACTAAATTTTCCTCACCAACCACTGAAAAAGGAATATTTATTAATTTTTGGGGGCTTGGTCACTTTAATTTTTAATGTAGCAGCACTGTACTTCACATCTGTATTTTGTTAGAACTGCTTACATCAAGTATTTTAATATTCTTCCTTTTCAGCAAAACATATTTTAAATATATTCTTCAAGCCTCACATTTTGGGGACGTCAGCTTTAGCATGTGCAGCACTTTATAGGAAGAGAAAATGAAACCCATTTTTTGCTTTAAAAAAATTTTAAAACTCTAGAGATGTGTAAAAATATAAGCAGCAAAAGCAAAGAATTTCACTGAGGTGGTTTCAAGTGACTGGATGAATTCTTAACAAAAATTCTGAAGGAGGTACATGGAATGACCAGTAGGTCTCGTAATTTTAAAATCTGTGGATACAACAAGAAATTACAAGTTCTTTAATTACTGGTTTGTGCTGCAGAAAGGGTGGATTTGTGCTTCCTTAAAACCATAATTATCTTGTCTTCATTCCTGACAGTATATTGTGTAATATGAACTCACACAGTGGGAATATGAACATGCAACTTTCTAGCTTATGATAATACAGTAAACTAAGTCTGTTTTCCTCATCAAAATAACAAGAATTTTAATTGGATGTGTTATTACCCAGGCTACATTGACTAGAAAAGAAATTATGTAAGGGTAGATTTCTAAGAAGACACCCTGGATGACCTTTTAGCTCAAAAGGAAACTTTGTTAAACAGACTTTACTACATTATGCCTGTTTACTTAACAATGAAAGAGATTTATTTTTCTCCTTCAACTGCATAATTATAAAGTTTATCCAATGGTGGTACAAAACAAATCATAAGAGGTTTCTTGATTTCAAAACAGGAGAAATAATAGTGGTCATTATTGCAACTTTAAAACTAAAATAATAATTTCTAATGCAACTTTTTTATTGTCAAGATAAACATCTCATTTTCATCGTTACTTGCTCGTCAAAATCAGGCCTTTTGTCAGTATACACTTTCACTGATAGACATGGCATTTACTGGGACTTTTTTAAAGAAAATCATAAACAAGTAGCATAAAGTATTATAGTCTGAAAAGGAATGAAGCCCATATTTGAGGTTAGTATGAGAAGTCCAACTGTAATAAAGGTAGCAGTAATATTTACAAAAGTAGCTTTTTCAAAGCTCTCGTGAAAGCTTTCCATATTCTCGTGGGCAGATAAACTAACTACAGTGGCTCTGATGCTTATCATTCTCTGTCTCCATTTCTGTATTCCATCCGTCAGTTATCCCATGCTCTCATAAAATCTGTGCAAACCCAGCAGGAAAGTAGCTACAAAACAGTGAGAAGGTTTTAGATCCCCAGCAAAGGACATTCCACCTAATGGTCAAATTAACATGCATTTGCTCTGCATCACTCTTGGTATTGTCGCAGAGGTCTAGATAATGGTCAAGACAGTTTGTGAAAAGGAAAATAATCAATAGGAGTAAGCACTCTGATCATAATAAACACAGAGAAGATGGAAACGTACGTTAGTGAAAACAGAGGGATCTGACTACCATCCATATGGTAGATCACTCCTTGCACTGGTGGGCTGGCCATCAGCTTGCCTGCCATGAATCTCTACATCATGGAACAGATTAATATTCTATATGCTAGAATGTTTTTTGTAAATTCTCGTGAAAATGTACTTAATACTGTATTTTCATTCAGAATTGTAATATGTTTTCATAGAATCATAGAATGGTTTGGGTTGGAAGTGACCTTAAAGATCATTGAGTTCCAACCCCCCTACCATGGGCAGGGACACCTCCCCACTAGACTAGGTTGCTTAAAGCCCCATCCAGCCTGGCTTTGAATACTTCCAGGGATGGGGCATCCACAACCCCTCTGGGCATCCTGTTCCAGTGCCTCACCACCTTCACAGTAAAGAATTTTTTTGTGATATCTAATCTAAATCTACCCTTTTTCAGTTTATAACTGTTACCCCTCGTCCTATCACTACACTCCATGATAAAGAGCCCTCCCCCATCCACCCTGTAGGACCCCTTTGAGTATTGGAAAGCCACTATAAGGTCTCCCTGGAGCCTTCTCTTCTCCAGGCTGAACAGCCCCAACTCTCTCAGCCTGTCTTCACAGGAGAGGTGTTCCAATCCTCTGATCATCTTCATTACCCTTCACTGGGCTCATTCCAACATGTCCATTTCCTTCTTGTGCTGAGGACTCCAAAGCTGGACTCAGTACTCGCCAGAGTGGAGTAGAGAGGCAGAATCACCTCCCTTGACCTACTAGCCACATTTCTTTTGGTGCAGCCCAGGATGCTGTTGGCTTTCTGGGCTGCCAGTGCACATTGACAACTCATGTAGAGCTTCTCATCCACCAACACCCCCAAGTCCTTCTCCTTGGGGTTGTTATCAATCCACTCTTCTCCAATCCTGTATTTGTGCCTGGGATTGCCATGACGCAGGTGCAAGACCTTGCACTTGGCTTGGACTTCATGAGATTTGCATGACCCCACTTCTCAAGCCTGTCCAGATCCCTCTTTATGGCATCCCTTCCCTCCAGCATGTCAACTGATCCACCAAGTGAATCTTTTTTAGCAGAAAACTTCTCTGAAAATATCTTTTTAAAAAAATGTAGGTGCAGTGTGTGGAATATTTAGTCAAAGAAATCATGCAGTTATTAGTATCAATCAAAGAAAAACAGTAGGAGAACTCGGCACATTGCACAAACCTGAAAGATAAAATATGTGCAGATGTCACTAATTCACTGAGTAGCCATGAGTTTTCAGTTGTTGCCCACTCAATTGGTTGTAATGTAACTTAGAAAAAAGTCTGAAAATTAATGTCATACAAGTCATTTTTCCTATAGTCCTTTGGTGTTTATGGTGGGCTCATGCTGTGTTTGGGTGTCTGAACACCAACAGTCCTTGAGAAAGGTGCACTCTATGGTACAGCAGCACTCGGACTCAGCTTAAAACATGAGTGCAAATGGAGAATCAATTCAGGTATATAAATAAGAACATGAGATACAGTTATATGACCTCAGAGGAAAAAATGTAAATAGGATGAAGAGATGAAAAGCAGTAAGGGATGGAAATTGAATGCCTATGCTGGATACAGTATGACTCAATATGATGTTCCCACGTGAACCGTAGGAAATGGTTAATCTGCTGCAAATTTATGACACTTCCAAAAACTCAGTACTTTAAACTCCTATCTCATCAGGTAATATTTCCTATAAGGTGCGTCATATGAACACAAGTATTTCAATGTGCCAAAAATGAGCTTGGTGTGGACTAATTCCCCCACCCATATCCCCATGAAGCTTTAGAAAGAAGCACTTATGGAACTGGTATGTGAACTGCCCTGATGAAGTATTTAAGATAATTTTACAAAGCAGTTGGAAGCATGGTCTGTCCTGAGGGCATCAGATCTTATGTGGCAGTGCTCACATAATTATCCTAAGATGGATTGCCATATCACTCCCTGGGCCTCTGACGGGAATAAATCCCACATCCAGCTACAGAAAGAAAAATGTGACTTGCAGGACTGGCATGAATCTTATTACATCTCAGAACTCTAAAGAGAGATTCAAACCTTTTCAATCAGTGATTTCTTTTAAGTGTCACTCAATTCTAGCCTCTGCAGAAAATACTAGCTGTACTCATTTAAAAAAAATAAATAGCTGAGATATTACTTTTGAGCTGAGCTATCCCCTGAAACTACATGTCCCATGTCTCTGTGGTGTCCCTTAAATTGACTGGCTAGACTTAAATGAATGACATCATGTGTCTATAATTATGTGATATTCTCTCAATGTGAGGTACAACTGTGTTTTTTTGAGACTGAGTTTACTGTACGTATACTCTTCTCCACAAATATATTTTGCCAAATTATTGACAAAGCTGTCATGCTGACAAAAATGCATTTCATAGTTCTTGAATAAATTTTGGTTCAGACACAGACATAGGTATGGGTTCCTTGAGAAAAATGGGACTTCACACGTTCAAGAGACAGGAAACCTTTGCACTTTGCAGCTGAAAAGCTTTACTAATTTAAACTATGCTTCTGTACAGCCACAGAATTCAAATTAAAAATCACCATCACTCAAAATGCATAGAGATGGGATGCACAGGCCAACACTCAGGTTGTAACTTAAGTTTACTCTTGGGCATGTATGAATTGTCAGAACCCAGGTACTGGCTGGTGTTCCAAGAAAAGAGACCAAAGATTGAACAGAACTGAAATGAGACAGATTCTTTCTTCCCTGTAAATAGACAGGGTGCAGGCTACTGAAGCAATTTAAGATTGTCTCCTCTGATGATAATCAGCATCATCATGCTTAAGGAATGAAAGAGTCATTTAATTCTCAAGGTATGCCAGGCACCTTTGACAGTTCCACTGCAACCACATGTGTTGAGAACAACTACCCAAACTTCTGGATGCATCTGTCGGTTCAGCTGGGAAGAAATATCCATGACAAAGAAGTCCAAAACATTAATAAATTTGTCTTTCTTTTGACATTTTAGATTGTGAAAATTTTGATTTTAGATGATTTTAGAACTCCTTTTTTAAAATTCCTTTCCTCCTATTATTACTGAAGCTATTTGGAGAATTTATAGAGGTTTTGCCTTCAATTCTACTTTTGAAACAGTAATAAAATAGAATATTAGTGTTGTGCAGAATTTTTTCCTGTTCCTTTATTATAACTTTAAAAGAAAAGTGACTAAAGTCTTCTTGAAAACAGTAACACTGTCTACAGGGCATTTCTAAGATAAAAAGTTATCATACTAAATGTATTCCTACACTAGAATAATACCATCACAAAGGGAATAGGGAAAAATATTGTTTTCTTTGAATAAAAGCTTTATAAACAAATTATCTCTCTTCGTCTTTCTTTCTCTCCTCTGCCCAAAGTGTATCCCAACTACAGCCAGTATTGAAGCCTCATAAGCACCTTTAAAACATCACTTTTACATCTGACTTACCAACAATACTGACTAGGAAAGGGTTTATTTCTCAGTTACAGTACACTAATTTGTCCCTATTTTGATACTGATGAAAGTGTTATCAGTCTTGTCTGCACATGTTTATTTGTTCCAGCAACGCTTTTTTAAGGAGGGTGGATCTGGCTCCTGCCTCCATTGTGTGCATCCTATGGTGTAACACTGTCTGGTGGGGCAGACTTGGAAAGCCTGGTAATGTCATCACTGCACTGGACAAAGCTGTTACATTTTTGCTGAACAGTGCAGCACCATGGAGGAATGTTAATTCATGTCCATTTTAGGCAGTACTAATCGGTCCGTGAGGAGCGCAATGCTGACCTGTCTCTACTGCCTTCGGATCCCAGGCTGTTTCAGCTCATTCAGAGTATCACATTGCTCTGAATCATGCTCCACAGTGTTCCTACTTCTGCAAGAGCTTCTTTCACATGGCTGCAGAAGACTTGAGCCGGACTTAGTGGATATCAGATATAAAATCAAATTAGCTGATAACCTGTCAGCCAGAGTTCTTCTCATATGTTGTGGAAACTACCATTGATGAAACCAGGCTGATACCTTGTTCTTGCAAATTTTCCATGCAGAGAAATGACTTGTACAATTCTGTAAGCATGGTGTAGTTGTAGTAGTCAAAGAGCAAATGTTGTGAGACAACTGCAATTTAACTCATTATTACACTTATCAGCAGACAAAGTCTTACATTGTCTCAATATATATGAATTAACCCAAAGACTCATTGGCTGCAATGGTTTAAAGCAGTGAATAATTTCACTTCCTTCAGGTTTTTACTTGACGTTTTCCTCAGATGTCTCTTCTCCACCTTTTCCACTTTACCACCGGGTTTCATATTTCTTAGAAAAGAGATGGATCTGCACTTTTTGCACATATTCCAAACTGTAGACTATTCTTAGCTGCAGGGAGATCTTACACCTTCTTCCTTGAACTGGTTCAAACATGGTGAAAGCATTCCTGCTGTTGCCTTTTTCTGTCATTACTGGTGTGCACTTGGACTTTTATGGCTACTTGGACTGGGGAGAATGCAGTATTCACTTTAAAAAAATAAAGTATTCATGAGATAAACACAGAGAAAATATCAACTACAAAGTCACAAATGTTGCAATAATAATACGATGAAACATGTCAGAAAAGGCTTTTATCGAATTAAAAACAATGAGCAAAACTAAATAAAAACAATAAAAATAAGTAGCTACTTGAAAAGTGATTGTTAGGTGACTTTCGATTTAAACTTCTTGTCCACAAATATTGAATTTTTCATTAGGAAATTTCATTCTGCTGATATGAAAGATTTTATTATGAATTGGTGTAATATGATTTTTTTTATCATTTCAATGGATTGAACAGAATGAACTAATTTATTTTTTATATTAGCATTGTATCTACCTATGATAGAATACCTGTATCTCACAGAAGTTATTGGGACCCCTCAGGCTCCTTAAGTTCTTCTTCTCTCATCAGAAGCAAAGCTTCTTTGTGGGACTGTCTTCCATGCTGGAAATAGCATTCGCTACATGAAGAGAAGCAATCTGATAAGCAGAGAGCAGGGGGAACCTGGCAGCCCTGAACTATGGCCCAGAGAATGCCTTACAGCACAATGAGGTGCAGAAGAAACAGGAACATTTTTTATCCAAAAAATTGAAATTAAAATATTCTGACTTGATAGTGATTCAATGCTTTCTGTTAATAAAAAATAAGGAAATGATATAGCTCAATATTTCCTAAATAAAATTAGGCATATTTCCTCAGTCTGTATGTCTTAGTGCCTTGAGGTGAATGCTGAAATTCAGTGGCAGAAATTCTGAAATTTTGACTTCTATTTGACTCCATTAGGAAAAAAACAAACAAAACAATAGAATACAAAACAAAACAACAAAAAAAAATCAAGAAAACAAAACCACAACTTCCTTTTTTAATTTCCATGTGAAAAATGGATCCCTTCCCTCCTTATATTCCTTCATTATGTAATTCTTGAAATAAATATTTCTTTTAGAGAAATCCAAGACTGATTTAGATTAAATGTCTTCCTCTACAGCTGCCTTACAAAATCCACTAGACATTGAACAAGTGTCTTAGGGACATGAGCTTCAGCTGAAGTTACATACATAAATCTGTGTCAGGACACAGTTGAGCTTTCAGCATATGTGGAATATTTTCATAAATGCACTAGGTAAGTGATAAATGAGAAGCAAGGTCAATCTAAAAGTGTAATAATAACAAAAATTGTAGAAAATTAGAACACTGCTTCATACAGCATGATTTCTTGCCATGCACACTCTTGACAATTATGTTTAAGAAATTACTGAGATAGCTATTTTCAAGAGCAAACATTGTTTCTTTATAATCTTATCCCTTTCTAAATCAGGTTTTCCTTTTGTTCAAAAAGTAGGACCAAATAGTCATGAAAAAATAAAAGCTTTCCTTTTTACATCATTAATGTTGTTATCTCTCTAAGTTGTGAGCCATGTTTTGGCACAAAATAACAGTGTGAGATGTTTAGCAGCAATTAATAGTTACACCCATGCTTATTTGCAAAAGAACTTGTTATACTTTTAGTTCACATTAAGGCATTCTTTATACCAGTGGTGTGACCTTTGCCAAGAAAAAAAAATGCTGAGTCCTACACAACTAGTAACTGATGAGAAAGTGGAATCTTTCGTTCTGCCAATTACAGACAGTAATTGCCATGTAATGAAGTTAATGTTTTGTAGAATTTACAACCTGATATTAATGGTGTTTCTTTTCCACCCTCTCTTATCCCACTTAATTTTCCCCCAGCTTTTTCACAACAAAAGAAACAGGACAATGTGTGAAGGCTCATTAATTCTATTTAGTTTTGATTTTTTCCCTCCCTTCTTTTGTCCCCGCCTCCTGGAGGTGAAACAAGAGCCATGCCATGAGGCCGTTCCGTAAACTCTGGTTCACGTAAGGGTGAAAGTTACAGCCTCCACACAGCAGCTTGCACCACATAAATGCTCCCCTTTCAATTTCAGCTCAGGCCGTTTAATGGCCATGCCGTTTTATTGCCTTCTTGATCACCAATTACACCACCAAGAACAATGAGCCCAACACTTAAACGAGCAGGCCTCAAATTTGCCTTCATTTGCCAATGTGTTTCATAGCAACACTTTTCTTTGAAAGTGTGGATTGCCTAATTATGAGGATGAAGATGGATCAGGGTTTGAAAAAGGCGCTCAGCCCCAGAACAATATGCTAACCTAACTGTACTCTCTGTACTCCTACTGTATTTTTCTGACCCCACGCTGCCCTTCTAACACTCTGCCTGACCTCCTTTCTCCAAAAGGAAGCCGTGCCTGCCCTCCCTATCTCCAGTGTCACAGCAGAATTCGGGAGGGTGCTGCTGAGCCCCGTGACAATGGAATCTAGGAAAAATAAATCATAAGACAGGAACTAGACAAATTGAGGAACCGCAGGATACCAAAAGCATTTCCACGTTATTTTGTTTTGCTGCTAATGGCTGAAACGAATAAATCAGGATATGTTAACTCCAGTGTGCTTCACAGGGCAAATGGTGAATACCTTAAGTTCTTTTGTTAGGAGCTAATAGCAGGGCTGAGGTGTTGTAGATGTTTGTGACTTCACCGGGATTTTGAAGTGACTGCTAATAAAGTGAAAGTAAACACAACTGCAAAATATGGTAAAAATAAACATAAGTGGAATAAAGTTATATGCAAGTTCAAAGACTAGGGTTATGGAAATTACAGATGTTTTCCCTGTTTAAAAATATTTCTTAATATGAATTTATTGTTGCATATATCCATTTACATGAATCAAACACCTTGATATTTTGATTTGCTTCATTGCTGCATAGTGCCACTGGAAAGAATGTTACTATCCCAAAATTAAACATACAGCGTGTCTGCCACACACACTGTACCGTCTCCTTCTGACTCCGGTGTTGCCTTCTTACATGGGATGTGCCACCAGAACTGAGTCACTGAAGTAAAAGTTAGATTACAGATATTCATCACCATGAAAATGTTTATTAAATTAATTCTGGAACCATGCATTAGTATTAACACAGATGTACTCAGGTAATGTTATATAAAACTGATGACTGTTTTTTTATTGCTATTTCCTTAGGTTTCCAAATTCTCCTAACTGAAGTTAGTTCACAACTAACTTTACAAAGATTTATGTATATAGTTATTTTCGCATTCTCTGTGTGGTCCAAGGAAACATCCAGTAGCTAATAAGTATTTGCAGGATTGAGGTCTTTGTTGAAGAGAGAAAAAACGTGTGGGCTAATTGTTACAACACAATTATGCAGTAATAAACACAATTAAGTATTTGCTTCAGGGAAAGAATCAAGATTTCATTTTAAATTTCAACTTTCATGTTTCTTATCTTCCAAGACTGCAAATGTATAAACTTAACATTATAATAACATAAGGCTTTGTGTCCTGATTTTCCATATGAAATAGAACAGAAAATTCAAATCTTCTGATCTTGGGTAGCCGACAATTGTTCCATTTTCTGTTGCAATCTCACTGCTACCAACTGCAGGAATCTCACAGGAGAAATGACATCTCTTTTACTCAGGAAGTTAATAGCACATGATCATGAAGTTTTCAGAAAAAAATCTATTCCTACAGTGAAATCTTTTCTGTATCAGAAAGACTTTAGTTACAATGCTAACTGCTTGCATTTCAACAATGTTGAAACTTCCAGTCAAAGAGGTGGTTAGTGGATTTAAGTTTTAAACACTTACCATTTTATTATACTCATTCTCCTGTGCATACAGGAATTATCCACAATATGGACAAGCCAATATAAATGTTACAAATTATAAATGAGTTGGGATTTTATGAGAGTATATTAAAAATATATACTTTGTAATTTAAAAAGTGTGCTTTCACCTGCTCTCATCAATAAATAGTTGGACAGAATTTTCTACTACATTCTCCGAATCGGTGAATTCTGTGAAAAAAAAAAAAAAAAAAAAAAAAAGAAAAAAAAAAAGGAAAAAGTCCTAGAANGATGAGATAAGAAGCATGAACATTTATAAGAAGATGTATAATAACAATACAAATTCTCCAAGCTGAAAAATATTTATTGTAAGAAGTGCAAAAAAGGGGGTATATTCTCATCTTCTTAGCACAGAAATAATAGTGTGGAAGGGAGGGGTGCAAGAAGAAGCCATCTTTCAAAATTAAAGTGAAACACAGATAACTGTAAAACTGTGTAAATTCACTGAACACGAGTCATTAGAAGCTAAAGACAGGGGAATACCATGCTTCCAGCACAACAGTCTTTCAGAAAGCTCTCTCACCAGTCTGCTCCCATCACACTTATACGGAAGGCAACTGAACCAAGATATCATAAAAGCAAAACGAAATGACATCCAAATGAGATTTGAATGTCAAATAGCTACTCTTAAAGCACCATGAATATGTTCAGAGTGCGTGGGCGCGTCTTGCTTCCATTTTCTGGTGAACTCCAATAGCAGAGCAATTAGGGTGGACAACAGTGCTCAGCAACATCTTATTGTGATTCAGAGAGCCTTCACGTCATCAGAATAATTTCAAGACAAACACAGCAGTTGTATTTTACAATGAGTTAATGGCACTACATCCAGAATTTTTGAATTAACCCATTTGAGGTTATAATTGTCTTTTTAATGTAAGCAGAAACACATTATATATAAATATATGCAGAAATATTTAAGACTTTAAAATCATTAAGGGCTGGGCTGTACCTATAAGCTAGTTCTGAGAAAGGCTCTCTTTGGAGGGTGTAGTCTGGTAGGGGTTGTACTTTGAGAACTGCAACAAGATGGCTGCCACAAGCTAAATGAGACTCCAAAAGGGAGTTAAAAACATTATCATGAAACCCAACTTTGCTGCTTACTGGTAAGGATAAGTGCTTGATCTTCCAAGATTTTGGATTGCTTGGCTGATGAAAATGTAAGGACTTGCATCTCTAAGCAGAAGGAACAAACTCTCCTCATGATATGCCTAGCTTCAGAAATCACTGTTTGTTGAAATACCGAACTTACTTGCCAGATATTTTAATTTGTCTACAGCCGTCCTTGTGGGCAGGGTGGGGCAGATGGAGGCATCCTGATGCAGAACTTTCTTTCCCAAGCTACAGCTGGCAGGTTGACTCAGACATCTGTGAGTGTCTGTGTGCCGGAATGCGTGATTGAGCCAGAGAAAGAGGAAGAAAACAATATTGAAAAGACAAATGCTTAAAAATTATTTCACTTGTCTGGTATCTTATTTGATTGTGACTTTTGAATACGTTAGGCTTTTCTAACTGTAAGAATTCACCAGTAGCAAGACTTTGAGGGGAGGTTTTTATTTTCCATCTTCCAGGCTGCATTGATATCCAACAGAACATGCAAATATTCAGCAGCTTCCCATCACTTTTGTGTTAGAGCAAGACATTTGCTTTTGCATGGTTGTGATCTTCTTGGCAGAGAAAGTAAGAGCTGACTGATCACTGGCATAGTCTTTTCTTTCTCCCTGTCTGTTGTTTTTCCTGGGAAAGGGGGCCACTTCAAAGTGCTGACATGAGATTTCTTTTTGTTATATGTTGCTCAACAAAATATTGTCATATGGGCTCAGAAGAAAATTCATATGTGTCCAGATCTTTGCTTTGAAGGAGCATCCTTTTTGGAATCATGTGACCATAATGTGAAAGTAAAAGAAGTCTGAAAAAAGATGAATTAAAAACTGACTAGACCACTGACCCAAAGGATGATAATCATTGACTCAATATCCACAAGAATTGTGGAAAAATTTACAAGGGTGTAGTGGAAGGTTGTCAAGAGAGGTAGGAGCCTAGAGTACTAAAAAAATGGCTTGTATCAGAAATAGTGTGGCCAACAGGATTAGTGATTTTCCCCCTGTACTTGACACTGGTGAGGCTGTACCTTGAACACTGGTTTCAATTTTGGGCCCCTCTCTGCAAGAAAGATATTGAGGAGCTAGTGTGTATCCAAAGAAGAGCAATGAAGCTGATGAAGGGTCTAGAGCACAACTCTTATGAGCAGTGGCTGAGGGAACTGGGGTTGTTTAGTTTGGAGAAAAGGAGGCTGAGGGGAGACCTTATCACTTGCTACAACTACCTGAAAGGAGGTTGTAGCAAGGTGGGGTTCAGTTTCTTTTCCCAAGTAACAAGATAAAACTTAAAGCTAATAAAAGAGTTGATTGGCATGAGTGTTATCTGAAGCATACAAGGACAAAAAAAAGGGAAGTTACTTAGGTTAAAAAGTATCGTTGAGATAACTTGGATTTTAAATGAAGATGTATGTGTTTTTTCTGAAGTCAGTTTACTCTGAACATAGCTTAACCTAATACTTGTCTTTTGTTAAATAGTTTAATAATGCTCTCCATTCTGAATTAGGAGGTGATATCCCTCATATGTACTAAGACACATCTTAAGATTCGTTAAACTACTAAGATTACATGGTTATGAAAAACTCCCAATTAGCACAGGAAAGAAAAAACAAAAGTCATCTGGTAAATCCTTACCAAGAAGATATGTGGGAATGGACACTGAGAGTGAATGAATATAGTGTTTTATGCAAATTAAAGCTCTTAAAAAGAAATTTTGTAAATTTTTTTTTCTGTGAAAAGTTCCATTTTACATACTAACATAGCTAACTGTAGGTAAGGTAATAATCCTATTGTCTTTTACTTTCCAGATCCCTTTCCTCTCACCATGCTAATTAGGATGCATTGGCATATTAGTTCATAGAGAACTACAAATTATATTTTCAGACAGACATTTGATTAAACCTGAATATGTTCAATTAATTTGAGCTTTTGTAAGGAAGAAAAATCTTTCGAAGAACAGTGACCATGTTTACAAGTTAGAAATATCTAGTGAACATCCAGTGACAATTCCTGGAGGGTTTCAGAAAGTAATAAATGTTGTCTCAAGGATAAAGATAGCCAGTTCCACAACTCAATTGCTTGCAGAGGAACCTTCAGAGAATTCTTTACCTTGTGGCATTTTTGTACATTGCTGTTTACTTAGTGTTCCAGGATGTTCCTTTAATAAAAGGCCTGTTATTATGTGGAACGAATCCCAGCGTGAAGTCATATTCCTGCCTAAATGGGTAATAGCTGGACTTCATAATATTTTTTTTTGTTTTATGAGCTCAATAATAAAATAAGCCATGTACAAGTAGTAACTAAATGCTAAGGATCATCTTCCACAAGTATGGCATTATTGAAATAAGTTAAAAATTAAGATATATACCTCAAAACAATAAATTCTGACACTTTTCTGCCAGTGGTTCCTCAAGGTCCTCACAGCGTAGGAAGTATATGATACTAGCTCATTTATTGGGTTACTGGAGTTATGATTTATATGACCTGCCATAGATTTACTGACCATTTATACATGCAAAGGAGTTCTGAGAGAAGCTACATTTGGAAGCATTTTGTTTTTTATTAATTGAGTTCATGTGTGTTAAAACTTGTTTGTGTTGATCACTGAAATTCTGAATTCAGACACAGCCATCTGATATAGCACAGTCTGCGCAAACTATGGACTAAACATGTTTTTGGTAGTCTTAAAATAGTATAGTAAGCCAAAATAAACGTGACAGTTACATTTATAACTATGGAATATACTGTATGAAGCAGTAGGCAATGATCAAATTCAACTGAACATCATTCAGCACACTGAGTAAAATCTATCACAGAGATTTAATCAAAATCTAAACATGAATAATTGGATGTACACCTTGAAATTTCTTGAGTTGCCAGTTAAGGCTCCCAACTTATTTCACAATAGGCACACATCTACAAGATGAAACATCTGAAATAAAATGCTGTTCTTACTGCTATTGTGTAGACTAGCCTGAGAAAATGTAAGAAAAAGTAAGACAATTAATAATAGTTTGAACATGATGGGATCCTGTTTCAGAACGTCAAGAAAGTGCTCATTTACATTGCTGTGATAAATGAATATATAATTACTTCTAACTAAACTGGAGTATTTTGGAGATACAAGCAGCTGCAATGTGTGGCGTAAATACCAGATATACTAACTGTAGGCAAAACTGATGACATTTCAGCTTTTTGATACACCACTGGTGTGACAATTCTTAATATATTTGCTTTTTTAATACTGATAGCTAGATATAAGAATTTAAATGTTCCCATCTCTTAGCTTGTACAGCACTTAAAAAATACAGTGTTTTTTTTCTTATTATTCTTTGCTCTTGTGTCAGTTTGTCATATGGCTGGATTCTCCAAAGCCAGACCTACAAAGAAAGTAAAAACAGAGCAGAAGAATAGCTGAACCAATGATGCAATATGGTTGATTCACTAATGAGATGTGATGGTGAGTCTCTTTTTTTTTTCTATCAATCAGGCATGTTTCTTAATTTAGATTACATCTTGTTTCACAGGAAATTGAGCTTACTTCTGGATCTTTAATATTACTATCATTAACCTTAACTCGAATGCTGATGTTGAGAAATCAGCAAAGGATGCTTTAAGAACTCGTCTGACAAGCAGGACATTTCCAGCTATGTTAGGGAATACAAATAGTGACTGATACCGTAGACAAGCACAATATATCAACATCAGTATTCCCAGTGTCACCTCAAGCTAGTCTAGCCACTGGCTTTCCAAGAGACACTAAGGGACAGGGAGGAAAGCTCAGAATCAGAAAGTGTGTCTTCTTTAGGCTGTTTTTTCACACAGAACAAGAATATCTACACTTCTGGTCTTTGCACTGAGCCCCCACTTATAACAGTAAAGACAACAAACATTTTGCACCTTAAACAAGCTACTTTTATACTAATTCTGTAGTGAAACTAAATTTTAGAGGGATTACATGATCAAACATAAGGGTACAATTAGGGAAGGAAAAAATTCTTTGATGAATAATGTTAATCAGTCATGATTTTATTAAAGTGACGTTGAAACTTTAATTTAGATTTAGATTTATAACAAACAAGGTATGATTTGTACTAATACATTATTTCTGTTCGTGTTATCTAAATTGTTGATTAAGGTCATTCACAAGAAACCCAAAATACATGTTTCAGTTCAAGCCATGCAAATACATGCATGGAAGACAAAAGGCACATCAGGATGATACACAACCAAGAACTACCATTAAGATGAGGTATAAAGACACAAATCCAGTATGAATGATTCTTTGAACATAAGTCCTGCCTAGAGTCATGGTTCATGTTAAAAATGCATATTGTGTCTGTGTCTTGCTTACAACAGTTGATAATATTACAGGATTACATAATTTTCAGAAAAACTAAACGAGCAATATCTAATAGCATTTACCAATTTGGTAGATGCAGTTCAATATTCGTTATCTTTATGTACTTATTAATATCAGTGGAAAGTCTTTGGTAAAATTTCAGTGTGTTGCATTCCCATCCAGTACAATAAATCATTTCAGAACATTTGTAACTATCATTGCTATAAATAAAATACTTTCATCATAATAAAAGGAGGCAGTTCTAATGCAGAATATAAGCTGGTCATGCTACATAGCAAAGGTCCCTAATGATTTCAACAATTTACCTTCAAGTGTGCTTAGTTAATGGTTAAACAACTGAATCCTGTTAGAGTTGCAGAATCTCATGCTTGGAAAGCAATAGACATGGTTAATAAGTATGTTGTCATTGAGCTAGTGATACAGTACAGCTTTTTGTACTGTCTGCCTCATGACAGATTTAGTAACATCGTGATTTATGAAGGGCAAGCATTGAAAATTCAGCAAGTGATAACATTTATACCTGATAAAATTTAGTTTTCAGTATACTTTATTTCAAAAGTAATGTTGCAGGTAGATGTGCTGGAAAATTATTTCTATTGCATAGCAGTTATGCTTCCTGAAAACTTTGAAGGTTTATATACCGGTGTACACTGATAAACTCAACTAAATACACACATCTCACACATCTTTGCCTTTTTAATAGAAAATATGTGGATATTTAATTATGAAATATCATTCATTCACTTCTGAAATACAAAACCAGGCCACAATATGCATTTATTGGTTTACATAAATATATATACTAACATTGGTTTGTCTTTCGTTCGTTAGGTGCTTCTTTTTGTAACACATTGTCAGATATGAGATTAAGTAAGTCAGCCATTTTTCCCAACACCATTAACGAGTGCCAGGTTCTGATGATTTCTTCTTGCAATATGATGTAACATGTGTTTGTTCATCACTCTGTAATCTGAAGAGTCAGTGAGTTATGGCACAGGTGTCAGTATAATCCCTTGTGTCTTTTGAATCCTATCTCTTCTGTATCTTGTGGAATGTTACAATACGTTCCTTTTGGGAAGAATAGCATCAAACAGATTAGACAAACGTTGTGGAGCTTTGAACACAGAGGATCACAGTTTACATCACATGTTCAAACACATGCATAAGCAGTTATCATTCTCGGCAGGACTGCTATTGAAATCTTTGTATCCGAGAATGACAACATGGAATTTGACAAGTGACTGGCAGATACTTTGACAGATTTTTCTGAAACCACAGAAAAAAAGTGTTACTTATTCTCAGATAGAGGTAAAACTAAACATATAAACCCCATTTTTTGCCCAAGTCTGGACTTAGCAGTACAAGGTTTAGTTCAGGTGTTTAATCTGGGTTTTCTCTCCCCTAACAAAGTACAGTTTGTACTTATAGTCACAGAAGTAACATTCAATGACTTAACATTTGGAAGTGTTATTTTCCATCTTCTAAAGAGAAGTTTTGTGTATCTTTAATTCAGAATCATGTATACATATATACATATTTATTCATACACATTTTACATTTCTGATATATATGCACAATATACATATATATATTCAGAACCAATCTTATATAAACATAGATTTTTTAATATATATATACATATGGGTGTATTTACATAAGTACTCATGAAGCAATAACTTTCTTTACAGGGAAAACCATATAAAAGACTCCAAGTTAATGATTTCTTTCTTTTTTTCCAGGAGAACAAAACAACAGAATAATATTAAATTACTTAACAGTTGCACTTTACATATTCAAGAAGTGTGAATTGAAACAACAACTTTGATATCTCAGTGGTGGTGTGTCATGGCATGATTATTTTTCATAACAGACAGCATCACTTGCCCCTCAGACCTCTCTTGAATAACATAAACTCCCATGCTGGCTGAATCTTCTAGATGGTTTAAGCTAGCTACTTGATAATCTTTCTGTGACTTTCATGAAGGAAAAGGGAAAGATTTTTATATCATTACATAGAAAATATTTATCATCCCTCCAGCACCATGTTAATAATGGCACGAACTGAAAATGTAAATTGCCTAGCTGTAGAGTAATATGAGACATTTCAACATTTACTTTGTCACACATAGAATAATTTTAACATTTTGTGAAGCTTTCTCACTCTAGTAGAAGATGGTAGATTATAGTTGTGAAACACAAAATATTTTGTTTGTCACAGGAAGCAGCATAGGACACTTTATTCCCCATTTGTTCAATTTGTGAGGTAGAGCTTTATGGCCTGAAGAATAAATAAATTAACTTATCTTTACCAAATGTTTCTTGTGACTTCCAAGGAAGTTATTGAGCAGTGTCAGCTTTGGAGGACAGTAGAGTTTTATGCAATGAGTGGATGTTCAGCAGTGACAATTTCAGGCCAAGATCCTATAATTTTAGAGCAAAGAAAATTAGTGAGTTGAACACTAAGTCTAGTCCAGCTTCCTGGGCACTTCTTCTGTCTCTTTCAGTTGGCTATTATGAAAGCTTAGAGCAGACTAGACAGACTAGACTTCTAAGCTATGGACAATTCAAGTTATATGAGATGAATCCCACTCCCAAGTGCATTTCTTCATTGTATGATTTAATTGTGCCGTGAAAAATCCTAATAAGTTTCACCAGTAAGTTCAGCTGGGAAGTAGAAGCAGACAACATACATTTCTCTACATTGCTGATAGCTACAGCCACTGGTTAGTGAAACTTTTTGCAGACTAGCTTTTCTTCTTGAAGAGAAGCCAACCAACTTATTTCACATTTTTCCTTTTCATTTGGTCTACCTTTGTTGCCAAATTTCATCAACACTTGTATAGCTTACTGCTATTAAAATAGATAAAATATGCATGGTGAATCATTTAAATGTAAAGCATATTGCAGATATGTTCTGGGGTTCCAAGCTAGAGATGCCAAAGAAAAAGTCAGATAAAACAGCGAGCAATTAAACTAAAAATTTCTCATTAAGAATGTAAAGTTTGGATATTAAATTTCATCCAAATTATAAAGGTTACGGCATGCAACACACAAGAGAATTAAAAAATGACTGATGCTTACAGTACACAAACAAATTAGCAGGAGCTGACCTAAATGATAAGGGTGCTATTGCACATTAAAGTTAGATGTCATTTTCCCTAATTTAAGGGTATTCCAATTAGAGTTAACCTGAAGGTTAGCTACTTTCATCTTTCTCATCTTTGTGATAGTGTTAGCACTGATGCTGTGGCATCACAGAAACTGTACACATCATAAAAATGCTGCTAATTATCATTGAACTAGTCACTTCTTATGTAGAATTAGTTTAATATTTTCAAGCTAATGTCTGTGACCTGTTTGTCTGATAACACTATCCGTTATTGACCTGTGGTATGCCCTGTCTATCTTTCCTTTCTTAAGCTCTAAGTGTCTGCCTGATATTGCATTTTTCCTTGCTGGATAAGACAATAGTTGTGGGGGTGGAGTGGGTTGACATTTAACGCCCAGCATATACAAATGGGATACTTTGAAACCACTGAATTTTATATTCAAATTTGCCATTACAAAGCCTTGGAATTGCAAAGAAAAGGAATGCAAGGATTGTTCATGCACTGTGAGCATGAACAGAATGTGAAGATTTGTGTTAATTAAGCATCTAAAACATTTTTTGTTCATTTGTTATTAAAATAAAAATATACTGTGTTTACAATAAGAAAAATATTACATAACATTTCATAAATTTGAAGATGGATTCTGAGGGTTACAGACTACTTGTAGGCTTTGAAAGTTTTCTTACATTAGTATTTGAGTTTGGTTAAACTCAGAATTGTGTTGATTTTTAGGGTAAAGCAGGACAAAAGACAAAGTCTTAATTTTGTGAAATATTTCTCTTTTCATAAAAAAAAATTCAGAGCTGAGTACCATTCAATGAATACATTATTCAGTTAGCTTTGTCATTTTTCATTAAATAAATTATTCAACAACTTTTCCTCTGAGTATTTGATTAGGTCTGTTATGGATATAATATATTGAGTATATTACTCTACAAAAATTTATATTAACTGAATAAACTGTTCAATTAATATTTTTCCCTAGATTTTTTCCCATTTTTATCCTTTTTTTATTACCACAATATATAATACTTCATAATTTTCACATCTAAGTACAGATGTGTTAACCTTGGGGAACTGATGAAGTGAATCTGAGATTTTCTTTTTGTCCTGAAAGTTTGTTGTCATTCAAAAGATGGAAGTGAATGTGAACTGCATCTTACCTATTGTTGTCATCCAATTCCAAGCTAAGGTGTGAAAAACCAAGCTGTTAGAAATCATATCGCATAGTTTCAAAATATAAGAAGATACCAAAACTGGAAGGCTACATGAGCTATCTTCAAGGGAAAGTTTCACAGATCTCTAATCATGCTCTGAAAATGGTCTGATATGACAGATACCACTCACACAACTGGTTGATAAAATTGTCTTTTGACTTGAATATAGAATTTCTACCTAATATTGCAAACAAAAAATAATTGTGAAGATTTCTGTGCATGAGGGGTCTTTTGCTAGCAAATGTTTCATTAGCATGTAGGGTTTAAAACCTTTGATTGACTGAAGCATTAAGTCCACTTTTACCTCAGGGACTCAATCTGTCCAGCTGGTCATTAACTGCCCTGTGAATTACCTAAAGGTTATACATTACAGTTAAATTAATAAAAAGCATATTAAGAAAAATGAAGCTGATAATGCACTATGAAATACCTTTTACATACAGAACCGTTCAACCAAGCACTATGTCCTTTACAAGGAGATGTTACAGAGCTCTGCAACAAAAATTAGGAAGTCAGAAACCCCTAAATAATATTGCATTCATTTGCTGGGTGTAAATAATCTTACCCTGGAATTTCAGCTTCACAGGGCAGCATTTGTGGAACTCAAGTCTGGGAACGCTGGGCTGAAATGCATCTTCTGGGTGAAAAACAGTCTTTCTCTAGTATAAGATATGACATTCATGTTGTGCTTTTATATCAGCTTTCCAACTTCTGGTTAAGATGATTCCAAGGTGAGGTTGGGGGTGTATTTTTTCTTATGTCATTAGAAAGGTTGACTTAGAATATCTCTCTCTTGATGACCTCTTTTATAACTCCAGCTGTATTTTCTTAGGGCAATTTATTCATGAGCTAACACTATTCATTGTTGAGCTTAAAAACCTCTCTTCTGTCTGTGATTTATTTCTGTACTTATGAATAAACAAGGACAACGAAAACACAAAGAGCAATATATTCTTTTTCAACCTATTTTGTATGAAAGGAAGCAAGTAAGCTTTTTTATTTTATCATGCTCTCCTTTTAGGAAATTTGTAATGTAATCAAAACAAGTAGTAAGATCTAGCCATGAATAAGTTATCTTTTATCTGACCGTCAGCTAGCGTAAAGAACAAAAAGTCAGTGACTGCCACAAGGCACTAAGGTTCAAACCCGACAAATGGGCATGAACATCATTTTATGTAACTGTGGAGTGTGGGGTTTTTTATTTTCTGGTAAATGCACAGGAATCCTATGAGAAGGGCAACTATACATAAAATGTCCATGCACAGTCATACATGCTGATCTTCCAGGACTTACTTCTTAAGGCAGAAGTCAACTGCAGGACGGCAGCATAATCAGAATTTTCTTTATTCTTCTCTTCAACTGGATGTCTAAGCTGCCAACAAAATTCAGAGCCAGATGGAGTCTAGGTGAAAAGTAGGTAAAATTCTGAAGGTTGGTTGTGAAGACCTTCAACTGAGATATCCTGGGTCCACATCTTGGACTGCTGCCTTCATTTGCATATGGCAGTCATCTACTATGAACATTCTCCTGAATTTAATGGTTCATGTTGGTAGGCATGCAGATGAAATCCCAGATGTCACAGGATCCTATCTTTCCAGTTAAATCTATTCAGAAACCTAAGTTAGGTGCCCAGGTACTGCAGTGCCCACACTGCGTGACTCTTAACTCATTAGATACCACAAAATAACATGCAAAAAAGCCAATGGGTGACTCTGGTTGTCACCAAAAAAATCAACAAAGGAAATTCTGATTACCTCCCATTCCACTCAAGGCACCGTATCTTCACCGAAAATGCAAATTTTTTGTCACATTTCTGAAGGTTATAGATATAACCCTAAAGAAATTGCAGATGGATTTCACTGCCTCTCTGTTAACACTGGTGGAGGTTCCAACTAACCTTCCAAACTTACCATTCAGAGCCTCAGTACAAAATTTTATGTTAACAATGTACATTGTCATAATTTGATTCTGCAGTCAAACTTTTATACTTCAAGCTTTCACAGTCTTCTGTGAAAGGGCTTTACTGTCTTTGTCGTATTTTTGCCAAACAGGTGTTGACCAATGAAGGCTGTTGTGTTGATTCCTGCCTGTTGATTCCTTGTTGATACAAGCAGGGTCTTTGACAAAAGGTGCTATCTCCGTGATTAGTGGATTTCACAGATCTGTCTTCACCTTTCCAGCTAGATCCCTGACTTTCTTTCATATAAACAGAAGTGGTTTGAAACTGGTTTTGAAGAAATATCCAAGAATGGCTCTTTCATTATATCAAGTTGTTGCTTTATTTCAGAAAAATGGCAAGTGGACGTCGCAGAACGATTGAGTGCCAATTCATGGTGAAAACCTGATTCGAGTCAGTAAAACCTGGCAGACACTATCAGCTATTGGTTCACTGTCATTAAAACTTCCTATATAATATTATAAGTGGTAAATAGTGGACTTTTAAACCTTTCCTGAAAATAGCAAGCCTTTCTGAAGTCAGGATGATATAGGAGATAAATATTGTAGCACTTCCCTCAATAATATCATGAGCCAGAAAAAATACATACAAAGGAAATTTGATATTTGTACAAAAATCACAAGCAGTGAGCCTCCTCTCTTTCATATTTCATAAAGATCTTTCCAGTCAGCTGCAGCTGACGATAAGTATAATATCTTTAAATGGTTAATCCAAGGATCACGGCTCAAGTGCTTTATGTGGTTAGGAGCAAGGAAAGCTGTTAGTAGCCTCAATGTTCATTTCATAAATCCAAGGATTTTTTTTTTCCTTTTTACATTTGGCTTTCTACTATATCTTAAATGCTTTATTTTTCAGAGGAGAGATAAGACTTGGTTCTTCACATAAAACTACAGCTTAGCCATTACTTAGTCTTTCTCTGTTACGGAAAAGGTCCTGTCTGTGCACAGATGTCTCAGATTAAATTGTATCTCACAGTTCTTACAGTGCTCAGTACTAGATGAACTGCCAAAAGGGCCGTAGGCAAGAACTAAATTGCTTTGGTTTCAGTACACAGTGAATTTGGCTCAGACAAGCTGAATCAGTACATTAAATGCGAATCCCTCACAGATTTGAAAGCAGCCTTTAGCACAATTATTGACTGTGAGTGATGATTATGTCTAATTGAAGGAGACTTTTGCTACCTGTAGCTCAGTTGGAGTCCATGAGAGCCACAGCAAGGCACTGAATCTTAATTCAATGTTCCAGCTTGAAAGAAGCAATTGAACCTAAATCCTGAAGTGTATACACATGGTCGATAAACTTTAATAAACTTTACAGGTTCAGTAACTAGACTGAGTGTATATAATTCAATTTTTTAATTCAGGAAAGGAAAATAGCTAACAAGTGTGTTAGGCTACAATAACGTATTAGTTCATCTCATGCAGAGGCCCTCTCAGTAAAACGAAAAGATATAGTTTCATGCTTGTCTTTGGAACAAGTCATAAATATGCTGTTCTATACACTATATTAATGCTCTACAGGTGAGAGATTACCGGGTTACTTGGGTAGGACCCAACTTCCAGCAAATTTGTGGGGAAAATAAAATAATTTGACAATTTTACACTTTTTGCTATGGAAATTATGCCAATAATAAAGACAAATGAATGTTTTTTTTAATAGATTCTGCCTCTCTCCTCAAGACTTTTTGGCATGTTTTCACAATATAACAACCCTGTTGTACAAAAAAATGATATTTTATGTCTTAATCCTTCCAAAAAAATGTTATTGATTTTTCTCAGTGGACAAAAATAGATATTCTCAGGGGCCCTACAGTCAGAATTGTGTTTTTCTTCTGTTCTATAAAAAAATAAAAATCTGTCAATGTGTTCACAGCAAATATTTCTCTCCCACACACATTTGTTGTGACCTATTAGATCTTTTCTAGGCTTAGATTAGGTTCCCTTGGCACTGCTATTATGATAACACTCACAAAAAGCTCTGTGCCAATGCATTTTTCATATTTTCCATGAACAAATAACTATCTGAATCATGAAAACTTTCCATTTAAATTGCTCCCTTACTAAATAATTGATAGAAAGGGCGCATATAAGTCATACAGATTGTTTGTTCCTTCATTCTAGGATCTTTCTGATATATTTTGTAGGCCTGAGCTTTTAGAAGAGGAATATTAATTTGAACCTTGTCTTGAAAAAGCAATATACACCATAGGCCGCATGAGAAATAGGGAATGAGGCATGAAAAGAGAGAACTGTGATAACACAGTTTGGCAAAATCATTCCATGATCAATAGTACACAAAAAGCCTTGACATTTTTTATGAAGCATCTATGGTTGCTACATGCAGACAAGCCCACACTCCATTTCTGTTGCATGTTATTTTTTGATAACAAACTCAAGACTAGGGAGTATCAGAACTAGGAAATCTCACTTTAGCATCCTTTATGCATACTTTCATAATGTTCTAGATTTAAAGCAAGAAAATCCCTTAAAGTGGTCTGCTAGCAGAAATGTTTAAATTCACAGTACAAACTTCAGTCTCTTGGGCTAAACGTTTAACTGATGGAGACCCTTCAAATTTATCAGTGGATCGGCTTTATGAACTACACACTCTCTTTTGTGTGGTTTCCAGGTGTTTGTTAAGAACAAGTATACTTCTCCAAGGTGTCAAGGAAGCAACACAGTAGTAGCTTCCTCTGTTCTTCTTCCTTATAATCTACTTTTCACGTCTTTTATTACTTATCTAACTTGGCTCTTTGTTCCCTTTCATATATGCTGTTTCTTCCAATCTTCAGATTTTCTTTCTACTTTTATTTACCTGCATTCAGATTTTTCTAAATTTTACCACCACCACCTAATACTTCATGCCTTCTCATGTTATTCACTTTAATCAGTCATCATCTCTTCCCCCCATCTATAAGACTTCAGTATTCTCTACTAAATGCTGTGAATTTAAGTTCTCTTTCTGATTCTAAATCCAATCTGCCTACTCTATTCTCTTTATGACCTGGGACACAAATCCATTCTCGGTTTCATTCTTCCCTTAGTGTTACCTCTTATTTTTCTGAACTATTTCCTTTCCAACTCCAATTTTTCTTCTTTTCCCAGGTGTGCTATTTTCCTCTTTGTCTTCTTCCCTTCCTCATGGGTAAATCATTTTCAGTGTTAGAACAGGTGAGCAGATTTCCTGAACTCAGTTCTGGCTTCCAATAGCACTTCATCCCACAGACACCAGCAACAAAATTGCAGGGTCATTCCGTGGGAGTATTTTATCCACAATGTGCTCAGCACTCCAAGCTCTGGGGAGGCCAAATATTATTTGATCAAATTAGGTATTGCCCACCTAAATAAGAATATATTCAGCAAAAGTAAAATGCAGTTTGTTCAAGATTTAAACTATGTTATTATTTATGATAGCTTGCCCAAATTTAGCTAATTCAAGCTAAATTTGCAGTCCAGCTATTTTCTAAAATGCAAAGCTGCTAAAACACCTGAAAGGATGGATGTTGGTGATTTTTACACTGACAAAAGGTTGGTAAACCAAGTTGAAATGAAAAAAGAAAATAAGGAAAAAATCAGACATATAGTATGTGAAACTTCAGAACATAACTGCATCAAAACTGAAAGAAAATAAGAGCTGGATTTTAAGAAGGAATGTCAGGCAGCCAACCCTGCTTGCAATACTGTGCATTTTTTCTGGCAAACATTTCTTTAAAGTAAGTGGAAATTTATCTGAAGGGGAACACAGGGAATGAACTGCATTTTTTTTCTTGGTATGGGGTTTGAGAACTGACATTTTCCAAATAGTCTGTGAAATTTGCTGTTTTGATCAGGCATTCAGCTGAAAGAATTTAAATAGCAACACCAAGATAACATTACATTTCAACAGCCAAACAATAGAAAATAATTATCTCACAAATAAAATGCACAGAACAGTAAGAAGTGGCTTAGCTTAGGATACCAGCTTATCACAGGTAGGGTTTCGAGCCAGGATCTTTAATAACCATTAGTAATGGCAGAGACTTATCTTTATGCAGATGTTTACAAAATGTAAGTCTTCTCCCTTACCACTATTACTTTTTCTATAAAGCTGTAATTTATAAAATATTGCTTGCAGTTAACCTTTTTATAAAGAGAAAGATTAAAGACTGCTTCAGAAAATAAAATACTGAAGAGAAACAAGACTTACAATTAAAAAAAAAAAAAAAGATGGCAGGATGTCATAAAGAAATTGGGACATGAAGGGAAGGGGAAATTTATATTAAAGTTACTGTAAATGTTTGAAACCTACTTATTTTTACTTACAGGATCCAAGCTGTCATGTGCTGAGCTGGCAATGAATTCAGTAAAAATCCATAACACACTGTTGCTTTAATTTTTTGACACTGTTGAATGTAAGTGTTCTTATTTTTCACCATGCTTATTCTGCATTAACTGAATTTCCATAGAAAGGCTTGATGAAAATCTTACAACCATTCCTCAAAATAAGTTCACTGACTTTGACTTTTTTTTTTTTTTAAATGTCTGTTACTTTTATGGATTTATCACCTTTAACCTAAAGTGGCTCGTCTTGAAGTGTACATGTATCAGGGAACTGTCTTTATCATCCTCAAAATTACCCACTTCTTAAAATCAGAAAAATATTTGTTAATCGGATTTCTGGGAGCCTGTAGCTCCAGCCTTCACCTCTGTGTTAATTGTACCCTAAATACCAATTTCACTAAACATGCTTTATTTCTGTACCCAGTCTACAACACAAGGAAGGAGTGGCCTACAGATTTGGGGAGTACCATTTGGCCCAGCAGTGAAATCATCAGAAAGGAAGCCAGCAGATCTCTCCCAGATGTCAGTTTATGTTTCTGTGGAATGATCACAATTCACTGCAATTTGTAGTTTTGGTCTTGGAAAAAAATGCAATAGTCCTATGTCAGGACCTAGGTGAGAATCAACTGTCTATTTTATAAACCTGAGAGACTTTATAACATTGCTGGTCATATACCTGGGAATAGAGTTCCATTAGCTACCATGGAAAATCTCGAATTGAGGTGAAAACAAACCACATCAGAGGTGCTATATCCACAACCAGATCCAGAAACCTCCCACTGATACATATTCTCTTGAACACAATAGGGCAGGAAGCCACGGCAGATCCCATCTCCTGCTACTCACTGAATTTTGAAGAACCAGGAGTTTCTGTCCTGCATAGAAACAACATGTCACCTACTCAGTAACTAGTAACATCTTCCCTCTCAAGCGGAAAGGCATGCTGAACTGATTTCAGTGACTGCCAATAAATTTAACCTCCCATTTAAAAAAAGACAGTGGAATATCACTCTTGAAATATTAAAATTTTACACAAGTCCATACATAAGCTGTTCAGAAGATAGTTCTAAAACCCAATGAGAAAATTCCGCTTTGAGGATGGGTCACACATAGAAAATCATAGCTTACCATTACTACGAATTATTTTTGCGCAGAGAACTCTGTGCTGAGGGTTAGAAGGTCTTGAGTTTCAAACAGAGCTGGTCAAAAATATTCTCTCCTACAACATATATTTAGAAAAAACTTTCTTGAACTAATACATGAAAAATGACAAACTTTTCCCTTTTGAGATTTTTAATGAAAATTTAAAGCTATGAAAGACAAACTCTGTAACTCCTATTTACAAATTCATCAAAAGATTGTTTCATGGAAATATTTTTATTTATGGCATTCTGCATTAAAAAAAAACAAACAAGGAAATTAAAACAGGCTTTGAAATATGTTATACTGAAAGTGAAATTTGCTATTTTTAAGTTATTCTCATTTCACTACCTTTATTTAACATCAGATCATATTATTATAAAAATGTCTGAAGCAAAATATTTCTATCATTTTAAAGAAAAAATATTTAACCTTATGTCTTTGTTTCACACAGAAAAATTACTTTTTTTCTCTGAAACATAACTTCTAGTTCTCACACAGCTAGATTATTTGTCCCACAGACCTTGAACATCCCTCTAAGCTCATATTTGTTATGAAGGAAGAACAAGGTTTTTCTTCATTTACAGCACTGGATTTAGGTCTAGCTGAGTTTAATTTTTTCAGAGTATATGTTCTATGTGGCCGAACTTGCTCAGCACTATCTCCTTTGGGCTACTTTTATTCACTTAAAAATATTCTAATGAGGCATCAAAATGATGTGTGATAATTACAACATTGAAAGTATGCTATTAGCAAATATTAGCTTTGTATTTGCTAATAAATGATACAATAAAACAGATATGGTTATGAAATTCTTACTGGTATAAATGGGATGAATTCTTCCAACTTTCATAATCGCTTTGTGAAGTTCTAGGAAAACATATGTATACACTTATGTTGTCATGTCATTAAATGTTGCAAATCATGCCTGGCAAATTTGGTGGCCTTCTACAACCAGGTTATAGCATCGCTGGAAAGGGAAGAGCAACAGATGTCATCTGCCTGGACTTGTGCAGAGCATTTGACACTGTCCCGCACAACATTCTTGTCTCACAATTGGAAAGACGGATTTGATGGATGGATGACTTGGTGGATAAAGAACTGACTGGACAACTGCACTTGAAGACTTGTGGTCAATAGCTCTATGTCAAAGAGGCGAGCAGTGACAAGTGGTGTTCCTTAGGGGTTGGTATCGGAACCAGTACTATTTAATATCTTTGTTGGCAACATGGATATTAGGACTGAGTGCAGCCTCAGCAAGTTTGGTGACACCAACTGGTGTGGTGCAGTCAACACACTGGAGGGAAGGGATGCTATCCAGGGCAACCTTGACAGGCTTGAGACATGCAAACCTCAGGAGGTTCAACAAGGCCAAGCACAAGGTCCTGCATGTGTGTCAGGGCAATCCCAAGCACAAATACAGGCTTGGAAGAGAGTGGAATGAAAACAGCCCCAAGGATAAGGATCTGGGTGTATTGGTTGATGAGAAGATCAACATTACCTGTCAATTCGTGCTTGCAACCCAGATGGTCAACCGTATCCTTAGTTGCATTAAAAGAAGTAGGGTTCAGCGAAGTGATTCTGCCTCTACTACACTCTGGTGAGACCCCACATGGAGTACTGCGTTCAGCTCTGGAGTCTGCAGCGTAAGGAAGTGGATCTGTTGGAACAAGCCCAGCGAAGGGCCACAAAGATGACCAGAAGGCTGGAGCACCTCTCCTGTGAAGACAGGCTGGGGAAGTTTGTTTCTTTCAGCCTGGAGAAGTATCCAGGGAGACTTTACAGTGGCCTTCCAGTACGTAAAATGGGCCCACAGGAAAGCTGCAGAGGGACTTTTAACAAGGGTACGTAGTAATAAGATGAGGGGTGATGTCTTTAAACTGAAAGAGGCTAGATTTAGATTAGATGTAAGGAAGAAATTCTTTACTGTGAGGGTGGTCAGATAGTTGCCCAGGGAAGCAGCAGATGGCCCTATCCCTGGAAGTGTTCAAGACTAGGTTGGATGGGGCTTTGAGCAACCTGATCTAGTGGGAAGTGTCCTTGCCCATGGCAGAGGGGTTGGAAGCAGATGATCTTTAGGGTTCCTTCTAACCCAAACTATTCTATGACTCTATTTTGTAAAAGCTTTTAGAAACTACTGGGAAAAATACTTGTATTCTACCTAAAACCAAAAGAGGCCTTAGGATCTTTTGATACTAAAATGTGATATCAGCTGCTGGTAGCTATCATAGCATCTTTAATTCTGCCTCTGTTAAAACTTCTTTAAAATTATAAGACTAATAATCAGAACTTAAATTTGGAGATCTGTTCTATGTACTAAGAATATATTCACAGCATACTAACACTAGGGGGAAACAGCTTTCCTTATTCTGCTGAATTTCCTGGTTAACAACTGTAACCAGTAAAAATTAAATTTAAAAAATTGTGTACATGAGGCTGCTTTTGCAATTAAATGCACTATTCAGTCAATAGTTTCAGGAGGAATAAGAAAATGCACATACACAACTAACAAGTGCTGAAAAAATCTGGTTTTCCAGGAAGAATCTTAGCACTTTCTCAGGTATCCCACACCTTTAAGGTGTCTTGCATTTTGTGAATTTCAGTTCCTCAGTTTTGGGGTACATATCACAGTGAAAACTTTGTCTGGCACCATTAGGTGCCAGATAAACTAGAAATCTCAATAATTTACTTTAGCTAATACTGAGAAAATAGTGGTGCACTGAATTCCAAATGTACTACTAATAGCAAAATAAATAATTTTTCAGTCATGAAGTTCCAAAAACTGTTTCTTTCAGTCACTCGGTCTAATGAGTATATCCTATATTTTTATGATATGCATGACTAAATTAACTTCTGCATTTAACAGGGAGAAAGGTTTTGGAATTATTTCATATAAAAAGCCAAAGCATACGTCGGTGGTTTTCAGCAATATTCGCCTAAAACTCTGGAAAGTAAAAGTCTGAGATTAGGTGTACAATTTTGCTTGGGAATATACAAATAACCTGAACAGTCAGGCCAAGCTCCGTGGTCACTGAAGTCAAGGAATGAATATTCTTCACAGATTGTAGAAAAGCAACATTGTTTCTGGACAACTTGCACCCATACATGGATGTCTGCATCCCTGTAGTTTCGCAAAGCCACTTGAAATTGCTGGTCCTATTTCCACCGCTTTCATCTAACCCTACCAGCATATCTGAGCAGCTGAAGGCAAGGCATGAATGAGCTGCTTGATGATTCTTGGGCATCATGTTTTCTACAGTGTAGAAATTGCTTATTCCTAAGCAACCAATTCCCAGATAATTAATCCAGAATTACACTTTGTCTTTCATTTATCGCTCCTTTGACTAGCTATTCCTGCTTCTTAAAGATCTCCACTGAAAGCTTATCTGTAGTCACTTCAGTGTGGGCAGCATAATATACTCTGCATATAAATGATACACAGCCATTACAAGTTTATTTACAGTACTTTAACATTTGATTCTGTTTTTCTGGACCAGTTTTATCCCAGATCTAGTTCCTATCTTTTTAAGCACAGGACTATTTTCTCTCTTTTTAAGTTTCTTTTTATATCTGAGGCTAAGAAATTCCAACAGGAGGTGAACCTGTTTATAGCTAGTTTGAATTTGATTGGGTATAACTCTATTAAATGGGAGTATGTGTGTGTGTGTGTTCACAGTTGTCATAATTTCAGCCAAATTTATCAAAACCAGTTTGACAAATGACCTTTCCTCCCCACAACAAGAAAGGAGAGGAAGGGATAAAGAGATTTACAAGTTTAGAATGAACTAAACTACTTTAATGAAGTATTAATACTTAAAGTAAGAAGAAAATAATGAAATAGATAAAGTATATACAAAACCATACCAGGCTCCCAGGATGATGATCACGTCACCAGCAGGCATCAGGAAAAGTCACAGATCTGGAGTCAGGAACGCTCACATCAGGATCAAAGGCAGGCAAACAAACAGGGTCTTCCTTGGATGTCAGCCATCAAAGAAAGAAAATCTGACCCTTTGATCCCACAGCTTTTATACTGAGCATGATGTGGATGGGATGGAATACCCCAGTTGGTCAATTTTGGATCACCTGTCCTGCCTGTTCCTCCCTGCAGGTGTGACCCCTCTACACTTTTCTGCTTCTGACCCTCCAACGGGGCAAATGACGTAATTACCTGACCTTGGTTGTTACAGCAATAAGTATAAGCAAAGGCCTCTCTGCATACCATCCCTTGGTATAATCAGGTCTCATCACTGTGAGAGTGAACAGTTTTCTGGACTGCTGTTAATTTCAGAGTTTAGTTATTTAGAAGGGGCCCAGTTAAAAAAGTAAAATTGTAAAACAGAAAATTGGTATGTTTTACCTCAAACCAGGACAACAGTTCACCAAGAAAAGATTAGGATAACATTTCACACATGGTCATTTTCACTGTAGCTACGTCATATCATGTAGATATTGGTTTTTCTCTAAATCTTTGCAACATAAAGTGTAAAATCTGAGATGACATTGTCAAGTTCTAACCAATGAGAATAGTTTTGTATGATCTACTGTATGAATATTATAAGTAGTCAACTTTAGAATGTTTACATGTAAGTTGCAGGCAAAAAGAACTCATAGAATATTTGAGTTACTTATACATACTTGCTGGTGATGCTGCTGCTTTTCTATTCCCAGGTTTGTTCGTTTAACTCTGAGATAGCAGGCCTGTGCTCCCACCCATGATCTTCTGGCTACGTCATGTTCTGTGAGATCAAATACACCTTAAAATCCAGAACACAGTAGCAAAACTGCACTAAATCAGCTATCTGCCTTTTTACCTAGCCAGTGGTAACAATTTCCATAAAAGCATGACACATCGGAAACACCATGGCTGGTCCCAGACGCAAAAGACATTTTCCTGAAAAATCAGAAAAGTAACATGCATCTAGCCCAGATACGGACGGGGTAAGTTAATCACATTTCACTCTGCTTTCAAAAACAGCTTTGCAATTATAAATACACAGTTTAAGATGCAGCATTCAAGTCTCATGAAGTTCTGAGATGCTTAAAATCTGACCCTAGAAAGAAACAGTGTACTTTTCAGGTCATTTTCTGGACTAGAAAGTAAAGTATTATTCTGTGATCAAATAGCACACGAAGCTTGCAGTAGATGCAAACTTGGATAGAAAAATTAATTCTTTGTGGGATCAGCGTGACTTTCCATGTGCAGCTCCTATGACAGTCACAGTCAGAGTATAGTTTAAAGAACTCCATGGAAAAGACCAAGAGAGCATTTTCAATTTTGCATGAAATATATTACAGAGCACCAATTCAATGGTCATGAAGTTTTGCACCGTGAGACAGAACAGAGTGCAAAATAGCTTCTTCACAGACTTTCTTTGTTTAGTCTACTTTTCATATACAGTTAAAGACTGACTTGATATTAATGGGTTTAACGCTTTTTACACCTGCTGTTCAGGTTCATTACTTAACTTGCTGTGAACAACAACAGTTGTTCCCTTGTCAGGGAATCTCTCACGCAGCAGAAAGTCTTACTTCATGTCAATGGCCCTGAGAGGCGGATGATGCAGGAATTGGTTTGGTAGAAGTGTGATAAAAGTGAGACATTCCACTTAATAATTATGTTTTAATTGAAGTAGAAATTTCAGTGTTTCACTCGTACCATGGCATCTCAAAGTGGTTTTCTAACCAGGCCATTGAAGGTCTAAGCTTAATAGGAGCAATTGGTCATTCTGCATTTTAGAAGGGGTGATAACAAATTGGTCTATTGTAAAGATACCTCTGACCTAGAGCAATCAAAATTTTTCCAGCTCTGCTGGCATCATGTTAGATAAAGGTTTTTCTGATGTATAAACAACTGTCCACACACACACAAATACACAGAAAAGTGGGACCATTCCTGGATTATCTCAGCCTGCTTCCACTATGTCTGAGAAAGGCTGAAAACCCACAGGCAGCACTTTACATCTTTCCTCACCAAGTGCATGTCATTTCAGCAAACAGATACAATTTGATAAAGGCTCCTTATAAGAATTATTATGAGCATTTTATTTTAGAGGAGGAAAAATGAATAACTGTTTTCCCTTTCCTTTGTGGCATGCAAACTCCCTTACATTTATACATTATGCAAACTTCAAGGAGGAAGCAGCTAGCATGTCAGAGAACCAGCAATGATAACACTTGAGTGGAGCAGTCTGTAGCAGTCTCTTTAGTTTCACGACAGGCACATTAGTCTGGATGTTAGCTGCTTCCCCTTAATTGGATTGCTTGCATAAATTGCAATACAAGGTGGACATGTGATAGCTTTCTTTTTCACCAATCAGTCATGTCAAGAGAACCTTATGTATTTTATATAGAAAGTAGAAAAAATGATAATTTGAAGAGATGAGAAGATGGTGCAGGGTAAAAGCTGATATTCTTCCTTTATAACAGATAGCCCCAAGTTGTAGAGGCCATTATTTCTTGCATTTTCAGAGCAAATGAACTTGACAGATGGCGGTGTCACCTAAACCCCTACCTACCAACTTGATTATGCAGAAAACAATACAATAGAAAAGAAATCATTACTGAAGGAACCTGGTTAGTCCACAGAGGGCTGAGCAGTGCAGAAGAACAAAATTACAGTTGTGGAATTGAACAGCAAGAATACATTTAACATAAAGTGGGTTACAGCAAGGCAATCAGTCATGGCTAAAGCTATTGTCTGGGCTTGCTTGCATGGTATATGAGGTAATCTGTCATCTACCACTGAATTTATGCTTAGTTTATAGTAGAAAAATACAAAGGTTTTGCCAGGGCATGTTCTGGTAGTCTTAAGTAGCTCAACTATGGATCTATGAAATTAAAATTATGGGAATTCAGGATGTTTTTCTGTTTTCAATGTGTTTGGGAGGACATTAACACCAAAGTACTTTCTTCTCCCTTCTCCCCTGTTACTCAAACATTGACCAAATCACACCACTTAAAGAAAGACAAAGCAGACCGGGCAAGACAGATATTCAGCACTGGTCCAGGTTATGTAGTACTGTCATTACTCCATAAAAAGTTACACCGGATTTACTGAAAGTCTGGCTATGGAAGCTATGGAATGACATCCAGCAAGAAAGGACGAAATGAACAGGCCAGCACCTATTCCTGGTGGCCTAGACCTGACTTTGTAATTATTACTAATTTTTTGCAAAAAATAAAATCTCTTATCAGTATTATTACCATTTATCAGAGGTATTATTATATGATCTCATACATCATTTGCAACAAAACAGGCTTCCAGTTTCTTTCTGTTCCTCTCAACAATTGCAAGGTACTACTATATGCTTGAGGGTTTACCACCCGGTAAGACCTCCTGTTAACTAATTATTTCAATTAACTACTTTTGAAATAATCCAGATCTTTTAGTATGTCATTAAAAACATTGAAAATAACAGTATGTCATATAATCCATACAAGCAGAAAGTTCAGTTGCTTTCATTTTACAATTCTCTTTCAAAAAGTTGTTGACACAAATTCACATCCTTAACAGAAATGTTGGGGGTTTTTTGCATACTTTGTTCACAACAGCAAGATAACTTGCTATAATAGTGGTAACCAGGTTCTATTTGGTTTGTTTTTTGTTTACCCTTCAATGAAGATTAAATATTATTACTTCAATTTATTATAATTCTTTTTCATGAAACGGTAATCAGGTCATGAACCAAAAGAACAAATACAGCTAGGTTAGAAATATCTGAATATAGGCGACTCAGATTTGATAGATGTTGTCTTCAGTACTCCAACTTCATTCTGTAAATAAGATAATGACTAGATTTTCTCATTAAATAATGCAGTAATTTTTAAAAAAGCTTCAGACAACTAAAAAACTATTGATGAAAGAAACAATAAGTAAGAAATCCTGATACCTGCATTATCTGTGAATCAATCCATGAATGTACAGAACAAACAAACAAACAAAAAGACAAAAAAGAAGAAGACATTGACTTTTACTTGGAGAAAAACAACAATCTCTCAAATATAGAACTTCAAACTGTGTATTTTTTAATTCAGTCAGTGACTCTTGTGCTGATACATAACACTTTATCTACATGCCAACTTTCTTACTCTTTGCTTAGTCACTATACAGATACATCTCAGTAACTATACATTAGGCCCCAACTGGCTAATAAAACACAATCAAAGTGCATAGATTAATGCAATCACTTGATGATTTCCCTCTATAGTGCTGTGTTGGAAAGACGTGCTTCTCAGCACAGCTTCATTCCCAATGTACCATAAGGAAGCCGCACCAGCCCTTCCCCCTTCTTTGTACAATGTCTTTCTTTCAAATATAACATTATATGGATTATAAAGGTAAAGAAAAAAAGACCCCCAGATTAGCTAGGTTTTAAACAGACCTATAATAACCCTGCACCTTTTCCTCCTCACCTCATTCTTTCTCTCATTTGTGTGGGCTCTATGCCCAGGATTAATACCAGGTGTGTTTATTCACAGAAGGGTGCATTAAAAAGGCTTGTTGCAGGTGGTGGAGAGTCAATGTTACTGGGAAAAATTAAGAGAGTGGGGGGGAAAATATCTCCCTGTAGAACACATAGTGGATTTCCTTCACAGAATTCTCTTTCAAGTGCTAGACTTCTCTGCCATTCAGTATGTACATGACTGGTTCCCACATTTCCCCTGTGTTTTTTTGGGACGGTCACACACTGTCATCGCTGGAAACCCACACCAGTGGCAGTTCACCTTGTGCCCTGGAGCAAGACTCTTGCTGCCAGAACTCCCCAGTATCCTGAGAAAAAAAAGACAAGAAAGAGGATGAAGTCTCCCAAAAAAGAATCATCTTTGTCTTCTTTTCTCTGCCACTGCAAGCCTCTTCCTATCATATTACAACCATTTTGCTCAGCTAAAGCAAAGCACTCTTTTTGATCTTTCTTTTACCCCCAGGATGTCATCCAACCTCTGCAGATGAAGTCTTCGATATTTCCCCAATGCTGTGATTATTAGCAGCTCAAACAGCTGCTAGCACATCTACTAGCACATTTATTTTGGAGGCTTGTATCTCTTCTCTTGGACCTGGTTCCAAAGACTTGAGAGTCTTTGGAAGACCCTGGAGGTTGCTGCTCATTTAGGGGAGCAGTGAAGAGTTCACATGCTTCTCTGAGGGGTTAGGGACAGCTAGTCTTACATATCATTTGTTTTTCCAGCCCAGAAATGCTGTTTGCAATTTTTATGTATTGGTCCAGGATTTCCAGATCTCTACTATGTTCAATAAAATGAATGCTCTTGATAGTGCTGATATACCACTGGAAACTCCACGTTTAACAGCAAGATAGCCCCCAAAAAATCAGGTATTTAACAATGAAAACTTATCTACAGAGACTAGATGTAAAACAAAGGCAAGGTATGTTTTAACTACCTTGCAAAAAGAAGCTTTTCCATGTGAAGTGTCCTGAGTTCCAAGAAGTTCGTGACCAAGGAAAGAAAGCAGTTCTGTAGCCTGAACAAAGCAGTTTATTCTATAGCTACGCATTTGGATGAGGCTTTGTTGTGAAGGATATTGGGGTAAAAGTTATCCAAAACAAAGTTGAAGCACTGTCAGAAGCAGACAGAGAAGAACAAATCAAATCAAAATAATTCAGTGGGACAGGACATCATCCACTCTGGAGTTCAAATTCCCTTAAACAACTGTATAACTGTCAAAGCCACACAACTTCTATTAAAAACAGAGAAACTGAGCTTAGTAAATGACCCGACCACCTTCATAAGTGCTGAAGAGAAAGGCCTATCTTGGTATCTATGGTACTGAGAGAAATGAAGATTAAAACACAGACTGAAAACTTCTAAAAGAATTTGCTAAAAACATGTTCAGTACTGAAACTAAACCAGATTTTTTCCACTCTGCTGAATGGCAGTTATTCTTCTCTAGCCTCAATGAGCCTGATTTCTTTACCATATACAGAATTTAGACACACATACCACTCAATAATGATATCAATATTATACATACACATATCTACCCATATACTAGCATCTTTTTCAGTCGTTTATTCCTATTCAGCTCATCTTTGCAAAATTATATTTAATCTTCCCATCATTGCTCCATTTATGAACTTTTCCTTCTTCCAAAAGATCTTCAAGATGTTCCATGAGAAACTTGGCTTTGCAAACACGGAAGAAAAGAATGCAAGGTTTCAAAGACATCTCTGGAAGTCATCAGAAGGCAATGTGTCAGCATCCAAAATGTGAAGGCCACACCTCACCATAGGTAGGAAAAACAACTGAATTCTAGAGACTGTGTTTATAAATTCAGTAACATATGTATCTGCACCACCTCAATCCTGTACTGGACTGGGATAAAGAATCTTATAACTAGATTCAAAGCAAGTTCTCCTTTTCCCTCCTTGCATATTAAATCTTGAAAGAACTGAATTGATTTCCAATCAATTAAATTAGTTCAGAAGTAAAATATTTTAAACATTGAGAATAAAATTCTATTTTGCCCCAAAAGCTCACAGCCTGACAACTAGCAGTTTAGCACAGCTCTCTCAAGACCATCCCCTTAGCTTCCTGATTTCAGACATTTTACTCCCTCCTTTCATATGATTTAGACTTTTTCCAGAGCAACCCACTCTTCTCTTGCTGCTCAAATTCCCAATGACCATCAGATTAATGGCAGGATAGGATGTAACAGCAATCCTCTTCTGCTGATGCACTCCCCACTCTGAACAAAAAAATAATATCTCTTTTTTAAAACTAAACAGTAGCTTACAAGAATCACAGTCTCCCCTATCTGTGTTTTTACTTCAGCCAGGGTAGATTTTGATCTTGTCTCAGTCATTTCCTAGTGTACTTTCAGCCCTGCACCTGAATCAAAAGACGTATGTTCTTCACAAACTAAAAATTACTTTGAGGAGTTACTTTCCTCATGCTTCACGCTGACATGCCACACAAGTGGCATATCAGCCACTTGTTCATCTCAATTTTGATATATTTTTCTGTAGGGTAAGTAATCCAAAGCTTTTTAGTTAATGCTTGAAATGAACGTATATGTGATTAATTGTTCTATTTGATGTTATTAACCTACTAGGTAAATTTTTCTTTAGTGGACTGAGTGTTCACTCCATTGCAAAATCTTGAGGTAAGAAAAATACCACCTAGTTCCTCTCCCTAGCAGGATATAGTTGTCCAGAGATGTATGTCAAATAATGGTTGTTCATCTTGTTTTAAATAAACCATCTCCCCTTGAAGTTTATGCCTTGTCATTATTGTTCCAATTAATTATATTTCTGTATTGAATTTTTATTTAAAACGCTTATTTTCCTCTATATTGAATCTGCAAACATAATTAATTACATTAATATTACCTGATTAATTTTTAAAACATTTTGTAGCTGCTGAAATACAAAGGGCTATCCCTTGAATATTCAATATGAAGTAATATTCACTGGCCTTAGCTCCCTTGCTCATATGTTGGTGGAGCTGGAACTAGCAGGATTCCCAGCTAGCCCTGGGACTAGCTTGTGCTGCAGGAGTTTTGTAGACAACCCAAGCTACAAGCCCCATTTGCCTTTTGTAACGGATGACATTAGGACCATTTACAGAGACTCCTGGTGCCAGTATTAAGGTAGATAAGATATCTAAGAGAAACTGGTCAGGGGCATCATTTCCTTCCCATCAACATGAGAACTATATGCAAGATGGGTCACCCTAATGGATACCACATGAACCTCTTTTCTTCTCAAGCCCCTAAGTACAATATGTGAATGTGAAACTGGCACATGTAATTAAATATCTGTCTTTCAGTGGTTATTTCCTTGCTGAAATCCACTTCTAGAAATTAAGTACATGAACCACTCAGTGAATTCAAATTCTCATAATACATACACAAAACTATGTTGAATTATTGCTTGTTAGTGGCTGGGGCACAGTAACCTGTTCTCTTTACCGGTAGGCTTCAGAAGAGACAAAATCCCAGGATTTCATCCTGTCACTGCCTATGCATGTCTTCTGCTTTTAAAAAAAACCTAGTTGTATACTCTGGCACTGGTTTTTAAAGATGAATCTTGCCATGTTCTTAGTGCAAAAACCGCTAGAGTTTGCAACTTAATTCTCTAAAACTTTTCTTCATATTCTACAACATGCTGCAAGGCAGTTCACAATTCTTAGTTGTTCACAGCATTAATTTACTTTATTGATGACATCATCAGTATTTTGTCACTGTAGAGTGCAGTTGTCCTGAGTAAAGCTGACCATGGAAATTTTGAACATTGATTTATTTTTTTTCCTTCTGTAGCACAAGTGAATGATTTATCATCTTCTTCTGGGACATCAGCCAGAGGCAAGAAATAGCTCTAATAACATGCTCTAAAGTGACTTACACTGACTGTGTGTTTAAGAATCTCGTAAAGAAATGTGCTGTACCAGGACATAGAAGCATCAACCAGCAGGAAAAACAGGAAAGCTTTTTAAACAAATAAAGGACATCTGCCACTCACCAAGCACAGAACTCGGTTTTCTTTCCAAAAACTCAGAGGCTTCTTTCACTTGTATTTGAATGTATAACATTTTGAACTCATTTTTTATAATTTAAAAATCTCTGGATGAAAATATTGTAAAAATGCATTTCAAAATCAGGAAAAGGTAGAATAAAAACCAGAAGCTTTATTTAGCAACCTGTTTTCTGAGTAGGGGTTTAGATTTTGCCATCGCTAATTTTATTATTTTTCTTTCCTTGACATTGTTTCATAGTACAATCTTGAAAAAACCAAATCTAATACAACAGAAGAGAGAAAAATTACAACTATTGCACTACTTACAGAGTAAACATGAAAGCAAGTACGAAAAATAATTTCATAGTATTCCTATCTCTTTGCTCCTTCATGCGTGTGCATGTGTGAAAAAGAAACAGATTGGATGCAATTAGATGCTACATTTCCTTAGGTGACAAAGCTGGCCATTTCCTGATTTGTATAGCAGTCCCATAAGCCGTCATACTGGCACTACTGATACAGCAGGAAAAAGAAAAACTGTAGTACAAGGATGGGAACATATGACAAAATGTTAGAGGAAATAAGACCTCATTATGCTGGAGGGAGTGGGGAAAAAAAGCAGATAGTTGGAGGAATGTATTTTACAGATAAAAATTAGTTTTAATTGGGGAAGCAGCTAGAAATAATTTACAAGAAAGGTTTTAAATTTATCTCAGAATTATAACATTTCTAATATGCAAAAATCCCAGAAAGAAAAAGTAGGAAATACATACATTTTCACTTTGCATATGAGCAGTCTAAGCAAAAAAAAGACGCTTCAGGCATATGTGGGTAAGTAATGACAAACATTTACATTAACTGCATTTGGTCTCTTTCTTACTTGCTTTCCTACATATTTATTTGAATAAGTTTTTGGTCCTCTAAATGTTCATTTGAAAAGACTGGAGCACAAAGATGACATGTTTATAAACATGTTATGAACTTTGTTTACATGCATAAATGCAAATTATTCTGGGACTAAATAGAAATCATTTTGGACAGGATGGAAACTGTTTGTGTAGGGAAAATCATTCAGTAATTCTTACAGTCATTCACATACACTGCCATCAGGGCAGATTTTTAGCTGAGGTAAATGGGTGTAACTTTACAGATACATGATGCTTTGCACCTCCGTATTCTGAAGCTTCTGCCTCATATAGATAGATTAAGTATAACAATTCTGTGATTCCAGGAGATCAAATATTCAAGAGAATTAATTTATTTTCTCCCAGACTGTAATACTGACGTATAACATTTCCTGATTATTTCTTTTTAATTAAAGTAGATTCAACCAGATAGAAACTATTTTAAATTATAATTAGGTTATTGTAGTAGTAAATATTTGCGTAAATTCAGATAAAACATGTTACAGACTACTAGGTCCCAGTGCTATGGTAATTCTCATAAACATCAGATTATGTTAAATAAATTAGAAGTTTTAAATACCTTTTTTAAGCTGTTCCTATACAACAAAATTATCCTACAAAAATAGAAATAAATTATTGATTCTACAAAAGTGAGATCACTAATTATTTTCCACCAGAAATGCATCAGCTGAGATTTTCGAGCTTTACTGTGATTTCTCCTCTTTCAAGATTTGTCATTTTCTAAAAGCTACTTCTGAACCCTTATTTCTCTTTAGAAATGGGAGTTTGCCAAAAATTATGCCCTGTTTTATCAACAACCTCTTCTACTGTTAAGTTCTTTCAAATGCACCAGAAGCACAGAAGTTAATGTTTTATAACTCCTTCAGCCACTGGATATCCTTAGTGAGTGAGTTCAGTGTCTCATCAGTCCACCAGACCCTCTCAAACTGTACTGACTTGCTCTACAAGAATAGTGTTCAGTGTATATTCTCAAAAGTCACATCTCCCTCCTATTTACCTTGTGAGGATGAACAAATGACAGTTTTCACTCTATTTGCACAACAATTTCTGCTGCAGAAATTACTTGTAAGCAAATGAGTCAGCCACCAAGAAGAGGAATTCTCTTCCTTTCCTCTGCACAGGACCCTAAGGAAAATCTCTGCCCCTTGTCTAAAGGGATTCTCACAGGTTGGGGAAGAGCGGGTTAGTGCCGGCTGTGCACTTGATATGAGCACCATCTGGCAGTTGCAGGGTAGGATGACTCTGGGGGAACACTGTCAAGAGCACTCTGCTGCTACTCTAAAGAGGAGCAACATCAACATCTTGCTAGAATATGCTGCTGGTTTTAGCATATGTGATAACAGACTGAGACTGGACATGACCACTTCTTATGGGACCACGTTGTTTCTCTAGCTGATGAGGAATCCATTCCTGGATTCCTCATCAGCTAGATCAGTATAAGAAAATCCATTTCTTTATACTACAAGAAATCTGGATTTGGGATTTATTCTCCTCAAGCTCGGCTTAAGCCTCAACTGTTTATCTTCCAAATCCACTGAGCTCCAAGATATGTGCCACAAACTTTAAAAGTTTTCAGCTTACAGTTTGTAAGATATATCACCAAGTTATAGTACTGAATCCAAATGAATATTTTTTGCCTGTAAGAAGACATAAGAACTCCTGGGGCAGATTGATTTTAACATACAAGGTGCTGTAATAAACCACTTCCCAGATGTTTCTTAGAAAATAAGTCAAAGCAGGAAGCTACCAGAGGCAGCATCTACACAAAGAATAATCACAGGAGCAGATATTTGCATCCAAAGTTAAAATCAAATACAAGTTCCAAGCTCCAAAATGATCTTCTGCTTGCAGTCTTTGTCCCACCTGTTACATACTCCCCACCATCCTTCATGCATAGGCATCATGCATGCATTGGCCCTGCAGATCATTAGGTAGTCTTACACAGCAGTGTTCTGGAGGAAAAAAAACAAGCAAGAAAACAAAACAAAACAAAACAAAAAAAAACAACAGGGAAAAAAGACAAACTGATGACATAAAGATGACCAAAAGACCTGGGGTATACATGTTCATGTCACATGAAAGTGGAACATAATAAGAATTCATTCCAAAATATAAAAAAGTTCAGGTGAACACTGGGATAGGTCTAGTTTTAGTTACTGACTTAAGAGAGTTAAGTAAATAAATTTACACCCTTCTACATCAGTCCCCCACGCTTGTAAGATTGTTTCCACAACTGCAGACAACTACATAAACCAAAAATAGCTCAACAGCCCAAGGAAGAACCCTCTAGGTCTGCTGCATTTCCTAGGTCATATTACGTACTTCATTGTTTCTAGGGCTGGATTCACATCAAAGCAATTAGTATTAATTAGAAGTTATCATGTAAGAGTAAACATTGCCACATCATTGTGAACTTTGAATACTTATTTAGTACTCACTATCAAAGGAGTGAGACAACCAGCAGTTAGGATCAGGCTACTGAAAATCTCACCCTCCTGTAAAATTCTGACCAAAAGAAGTCCAAGGAAACCTATAACAACATTATCACTGAATAAACTCCATTTTACCTTCTGCTAAAGAGCTCAGTGTTCCCAGCCCTAGTGAAAAAAATATCTTTAGAAGTTATAAGGATTCCCTGATTTCAGGTTGTTGGTCTAAGAAACAAATCTGACTTCTCTTATTGAGACAACAGGGAACATTTTGTCCTGGAAGCAGTAAAACGTAGTGGTTGTTCAGGGTTTTTTTTCTTTCTTTTTTCTTTCATATCGTATTATTATAAAAGCAAAATTATGTTTTGACAAACAAGACTGTTTTCTAAGTGTTAGAGTAAGTTTTTAAAGGATGGAGGAGTATAATTCTTCTCTTGAAAAATTTAAATTTTTTCAGCAACAAAGTCTTTGGTGATGTCGTAGGTTTCCTGTAATCCTCTGATAAAATTATATAGGATTCTATTGTAAGATAGCTTTAAAAATATGTATAGAAAATTATGTTTAGTTTTGAAAGTTGGTGTTCCTGGCAAAGAAAAAATCATGAAAGCTCCACAGAGCCCCAGAACCACAGACCTGCCTTACACCACTTGCCACGAGAAGACCTTGTCCTCATTTTTACAAGTAAGTACCGGACCTGACCTGTTAGTCCACTTATGTAAATAATAAGTCCAATTCCCATTGCAAGCTCCTGCTAAAGCTGTGCCATTAGAGCTATCGTGTCATTTAGGCAGTCAGTGGAGAATCAAAGACTGCCTGTGCTGCAGCAGCCCACTGTTATGTTCCTAAGAAAATGGGCTCTTAAAAAAGGAAATGTCACACCGCAGTGTGAGAGATAAACAGAGGTATATCTTTAGAGCAGCAGGCAGGGACTGTAGAAACACTCTCTGTAAATGACTTTGATCCCCTAGTGTGATGAATCATGGAGTCGCAAATCCTTTTTAGCTAATTGCTATCAGCTTGTGAGATTTTTCCTTCCATGTTCAATATCAATTTTCAGGGCCATAGGAGATAGCACTTCTCCCCCGAGTCTGCTGGCGACTTACCGCTAAAACTGAACTAGAACCACTTAACAGTTTAAAGGGGGAAGTCATTTAATATGACACTGCTACCAGCAACTAAAAGGGAAAAATATTAGGGGCAAATACACGGAATAGTAAACCTTTTTACCATCAATGACCTTCCTTTGAAAATGGTTCTTTCTATATCTGCATCATATCAGTGCAGCTATCTTGAAGCAAAAGAAGCTTTAATTATTCAAAAGTGATAAGCTGGGACTTGGGAAAAAGAGAGTAGAATATGGTTATTTTTCAGACCTAATGACTTCACCGTTAGAAACTGAAAATAAAATAAAAAAAAAAAACTTTTTAGAGATTCTTTGAACCGTACTATCGGCCTGTATGGGAAAATTAGACTATCCCTTCTAGTAGTTAATTTTGAATAAGGAACATTTACAGCACAGCTTTCACTCAATTTTTCATTTTCAGGACAATCTAATGAAAATTTATTAGTTTTCCAAGGAGATCTAGAGCTCTCTTCCCTGTTCAGTTCAATGGGATTTTTCTCTAAAAATTTATCCTCGCTGCTTATCCACAGAGTTATGCAGACAAGACTTTACGTCTTTGAAGGATAATAGCATAGGGGTATTTCAAATCTATAGGGGAACACAAATCCATGCAACATCTGAATGCTGCCAGACTCTTAGAAATTCTGAATTCGTATTTGTCTCTTGGAATTCAGTAGCCGTTGAATGCAATCAGCATCTCTGACGGTGAAAAACTTGGATTTAGGATTAAATTTCATGGCTACTAAATCTAGAACTTAGAGAAGAGTGAAACTATTATGCTATCTTCTGAGGTGATTGTGTAAAGCTGAAAAAATACAGTGTCTCAAAAAAAATCTAGGAAAGAAAAAAAAATAACTGAACTTACTTTTGGTGAATTCTTTTAACCTAAACTTTCATTTTTATGCATGTCTCCAGACAATCATTCGCTGGAATCAATATTTACAGTTTTCCAGCCTAGATTACGAATATTTTTTGAATCTGTGTATGAAAAAGCCAATATGGAAACCCAGGGATTATACTCATGCACTTAAGAATAATATATATATAATATGTATGTCCAATCAAGCCTAACTTCAGACAAAAATTAAGTTTTATTAAGGCTTAAGGCCAAGATTTAATTGCCAAAATCATTCTGAGATGAATTTTAAACAATAAATATTTCTGTTGGAAAATAACTAAATAAAGACAGCCTGATTTACAATTTATTCTTTCTTGGAAATCAAGCAAAATGTCTAATATTGTCTAAAAGTCTAAAGCAGAGATACATTTATTTGAGGTGGGACGGACTCCAAAGATGAAAATGATAAAAAAATCATAGGATTTTAACATGTAGACTGAAAACATGAAATATAAGTTGAAACAATGTTTTCCCCTTAGCTAAGTACCCAGATTCTGAGCTGGTATCCAATTTAATTTTCTTCCTGAGGAAGCCAGATGACATTTTGATGACAAGGCTCAGAGTTTTGCATACTTTCCCGGTTTTGAATACTTGCATAAGTTTTAAATGTTCCCCTTGAACAGTTTCTTACAGAAACTTAGCACACGTAGCTACTGCATCTGCTACCCTGCATGATGTAAGAATAGAGTAGGACATTTCTCAGGTTTCACCTTACGTCTGGGTTCCATGCTACAGTGTTGTTTTAAGTTGTACGGATTTTTCAATAAGCTTCACTAAATATCCAAGGGAGAACACCAATAAAATTCCTCACGGTTTTTCACCCCTCTTGCTGACAACTTTCCTTCTCTGAAAGTTGACTCAGAAAGTTTAGCATACCATCTGTATACCGAGATGACTGCATCATTATTGATGAATTCAATGTACCTGTATTCTGAAATTATACTATCATGATCCGTATGACAAGGTATTGGCTCGCAATTTGTTCAGAAGAGAATTAGTCCATTTCTTTTTTCTAGCATAAGTACAAAGTTATTACTGTAAAGGAGCAAGGAGAGGAGACTGGAGGACCAAAAGCTTTTGTGAGAGAGAAAAATGTAGACGTTAAGTTTGATGTGAACTGACTTGAAAGCAGGGGTCAAACTCTGAGAAAGTCGAAAGTCAGGCAAGCAATTTACTCTAGGATCCTCTGATTTCCCCAAATATTGAACAGTTACATTCTGAAAAATGAGAAGGAAAAAAAAAAAAAGTGCAAAATTTTTGAACAGTGTACAGGAAATTCTCCAGAGAGGTTTTATGTTTAAAAATATTTTTTTCCTTTTGGAAGGAAATTAAGACCAAGTATTGGCAAGAAGCCTCACTCTTCACTTTCTCAAAGAAAGTCTTCAAGGCTGAGTGAACGCAACAATTCTGTCTTGATGGAAATGGTTTGTACAATTTGCTACAGCTCGTGTTACAAACTAAAAAACAGTACAAATACTGTGCTCAAACAAAACTTCTTCATTTGGACGGAACTAAAATTTGCTTTAAAATTAAAAAAAATAAGATCACTTGTGACAAAAGGGGCAGAAACACAGGTTGCACAAATTTTGGTGGGAAAATTTTGTCTGCTTTCCCTTCTAATAGTGATAAAATTATGCTGTTAGAATGCATCATGGTCTTTAATGCATCTTTAATTTACAAAGAGCAGATACACAAACATTCCAGCTGATCGTACAACTCAACAAAGATTTCCATGCAATTTAGAGTTAATTCAAATTCATCAGGTGAGACTGAATAAAGTTTGGTTTCTATCTCACTGGAAATGGAGACTGAATTGGTGTATCTGGGTTTTGAAATCAGGATCTAAGAAATTTCAGTATGATGCCTAGTCAACAAAGCTATTCTTCCAGCAGAATTTTTCTGATGAATTTGTAAAATAGATTAATATATAACTTTGGCTTAATGACTGAGTGCTAAATTAACCTGCTAATCACCAATGTAGTTTTCCTGTAGGCAAGAACCAGTAAGAAAGCAAAAATATGTTTTCTTCCATTACAAAGACAATGTATCCCACTTTTTCAAAAGCCAGTGATGTTAGTACTAACATGTTAAACTCTTAAATACTCCTCTAACTGATTTAGGGATTTGGCCCAATTATTGCAGTAACTGTTTTAAAAAAGAAAAAAGCCGCCTATGAATAAAAATCTAAGTATAAAAAATACTTACTTACTAGTATAAATCCTTACTAGTATAAAAATATATGTAAATCTGTATTCTGAAGAATTTGAAATAACAGCAAAGTAATTCTTAAACACAGAGAAAATACTTTTTATAAACAGACACTAGCTTGCAGTAAAAATTGATCTTCTAGTTGTTATGAAAATTTTTGAATACAGTATACACAAGTTTTCCTCATTTATCTTCTGATAAGTAATTTAGTTATCAAAATAATGTGTCAAATAGCCAAAAAAGATTATATCCTATCAATAAAATTCCCTAGATTCTTAATGACATGAAAAATTCTGAATTTTTCGATCTTCTCTAAGTTTGCTAAGAAAATTTGAGTCAAATATTTTAGCTACTGTTAAAATTTTATTCAATAGCTTCAATTGTAGCTTTAAAGAAATAATTTATAATGAAGTGAAGATGTACAAAAAAGTGCATTTGAGGTTTTAAATAAATGGGGGCACTAGTGCACAGGCTGTTCTAGGACTCACAGGGATGACACAGTACCAGCTAAACTGATGCATCCAAGTAAGAGTGACACTGTGCTGTCAGTAGGAATCATTACTGGAGTTTAGAGAAAAACTAAGTTTGCCCTTTTTCCATCTTTCAAAAATCTTGTGAAAGAGCATCTCTAGCAATCACTGTCAGCACTAACATCAAGTCTGCGATTCAGCATCTGGGCAACTTCAGCATCACAAAATTTAAAAACCCAATCTTGCCCCGTATCTTCACTCTATAGTTCTTACTGATGCTTGTGGGTGTCCTAGCTATACAGAGGGTAAAGGATAAGGTCAAAGGATAATGAATTTAACTCTAGGTTTTTAAATGAGGTGGGTTGAGTTATTGGGGGTTTCTCTTTTTTTTTTTTTTTTTTTTTTTTTTAAATGGCATCTTTTTTTTCCTCAGGGACATCTGCAGGCTGTGGCTTTTTGCCTTTGAACATCCTCAAGTCAAGCATCAAGAAAAGGTGATGAGGGTTAGGGAGGCTCCCTTGACATTTGGTGCACTGGCATCAGCCTTTGCAATTATGGGCCACCTTTCTAGCAGACGGTAATTGAAAAGTGTGAACCACATGGGCTCTAGTCAATAATAGCGTCAGCATACAAATGACACTCTGAGCTTTCTGTGTTCACCATCCACTGTTTTTGCTTTTCACCTTTTATCCTTCTCAGCATCACGACTTAATCCACTCTAATGAGGTGAGCTCTATTGCCAAAAAATCAGCAGCAACACAGCTCTCTTCTGGCACCACTTGGGGTTTGTAAGGAGTCAAAAAAATAGTGAGTCTGTCAGCTTTCCAAAAGGGAGGACAGCGCACCCTTTGAAATGTTCTCAGTTTTTCTGAACTCTCTTTTGAGTTCAGGCTTCTTCCACACTTGCTGAGGAATGCATCCCACCTTCATAAAACTTGTTCATCACCAACCCAAGGTGACCAGAGCATTTGAGTTAGTTTAGTACATGCCTCCTAGCTTGAAGGTCATTATTGGTGGCCACATGTCACTGTTTACAAACAGCAGGTGACTGCCAACAGTGGTGAGCGTGTGAATTTCCTTTGCTCTCTTTTTCTTACCCATCTGTCCACATTTTTGGAATCATAACTATCTCCTTGTAGCAAAGGCTTCAGAAGAGAATGCCAAGATATTGTAGGTGATAAGGTACAGAAAGAAGATAACTAGTTACTTCTCAGTGACTAAAAGGAAAATAGTTAATTTTACAGAAACTTTTTTCTTCTCTTTTCTTTTCTCACACTCATTCAAACTTAAGGTCACAGAAGGGTACATTCTCTATGTAGCTCTTACAAAGAGCACTTACAAAGACTTGGAATTAATGAGTTCTGCCTAGCTATGGGTTTTTCATCAAAACTCAAAACTGACCCAGAAGAGAGTCCCATACATGTGTCAGTCATAGAAAAATGCCATAATAAACTGAACTCAATGCAAACCATATTAAGAAGAAAAAAATAAATGGAAAAAAAAAAAAAAAAGGCAGCAGATTTAATTGTATAAATGTTGATCCTTAAAAATGGCATGGCACATTTATCAATAATTTTAACTGCAATGGCAATTTCCAATTTTAAAGATAGAGTCAGAGAGTGGGGGATAAGGAGAAGAAGAAAAAGAAATACAATGGAAAGTGTTTCTATGGGATTAGACCACATGGCTTTAATACACGTATATACAACTGAGGAAAGCAGAGAATTTTGCCTCTTACACTTCTTGGACCTGTGTCTCTTTTCTTCGTCTCTAATCTGTTTTTTGCCAATTCCTTTTGATCTATCGGGGGCAGGCAAGTCAGGTCCATAAGTACAGATGGAGTAAATATGGAGATTAGCCTCTTCTCGTACTGCATTAGCTCCTAATACCTGATTAAGCCCAGAATCATGCAATTGTCTCTGTGTTGGCTATCAGAGTGGCAGAGCACAGAAGGGGGCAGGATGAAGGCTGATTTTGTAATGGATACTTATTTTATCCCAGTGCTCTAAGAAGATTAGGCCTGGGGGTGTCACATTAGCCATGATCTCTGGGCCTTTGGTAGGCTCTTGCAGTTTTCAAACACCTCTGCTTCAGCCGAAGAACAAACAGGCAGCTTGGATGCCGTGGCCCCATGTTGTGGCATGAATAATTGCACACTGCAAACTGTTTGAAGATCACAAAGTGCTCTGTAAATTACCCAGTTTTGGCTTAGTAGAAGTGATTTGTGGTGACTTACCGAATCTTTTCACAGTTCGGCATAAACTTTCCACATTTCTCCCTATCTGAGATGGAATGAAAGTTGAGTCATATCTTCCTTTATTCTTATCAGATCAATCTTTATAAAGCCAGTTTGTGTAAACTGCTGTACTGTATTCAAACCCTGCATGCAGCACTTTGTCTTTGGTACAGCTTCAATTACATTTAGCTGAAACACCAAAAGATGCCTGTTCAGCACAAACCCTAAATCAGCTCATGTGATGAATGTAAGGACATGTTCAAAACCATCTGTGTAATACATGCCAAAATAGTACATGTGAAAACCTGCACTTTTTTTTAAATCATGAAAGTTTCCAGCAAGCATTCCTTTTTGCTTAGAAATAAGTTTCAACTTAATCAATGAGCAAGCAAAGCCAAAAAAACAAAAGTGACTTTTCACTGAATTTGGAAAACTGGACGCTAATCCAATGCGAACCTGGGAATATGAGACCAAAACAAAAAAATAAACAAACAAAAATTATTTTTTAAAAAAAAGGAGCAATACTAATTGAAAGAAACATTTGTAATATTGCAACCTATGCTGAAAATTTCATTTTTACTGTGTTATATAATCTTGATTTAAAGTATACTTTATTTAAAAATGTTTTCACTCAAATCTATAAATTTAATTCTATTGAAATTAGATAACAATTCAAGTATTTTTCTCTGACCAAATGATTTTTAAAGCACTGCATAAACACATAAAAGTATCAGAAACCAGTAAGAAACTAAACAAACTTTAACAAACTAAACCTTGTAAAATAGAAGTCTATAGCAATGTTTCAACGGGACTAGATAATCTTGGAAGTTAAAATATTAGGTCTTTGGGGTTTTATTACCTCTGTTTGTGACTGATGAGAAAGAATGACACTTCCTTTTCTTTTTCCCTAGGGCCAGAGGGAAAGAGGAAATAGTATCTGCCCTTTGGTATTTTGTTTTGTAAAAATGGTATTGTTGTGAGCATGCATACCTTTATGTCTTACTTGAACTAATTATACTTCATTGAAGCCAAGAAAATTGGCAGAGAGAAAACTGAGAGTGAATTATAAGTCTAAGAATAAATAATAAAAAAATATTAGTATAAAGATTTTAATTTGTGTTATGACATTATGGTTTATAATCAACATCATAATAATTTTTACCACAACAAAGTTTTAGCAATTAGGGCTATAGCCAGGAATATAACACAGGAATATTCCCTGCTTCTTCCTCATAAGTGAGAGGGGGGTAAAAAAGAAAAAAAAGAATTGTAAAAAATCCAATTAAATGCATGTTTATTCTATTCAGTACATCTGCTCCTTCAAGTATGGAACAAGTAAAATTTACAGGTGTTTTTTCACTATGGTGTAAAAGAGCTAAAAGCTTCGGGATGTGTGTGCACTCAGATTCGCACGTGCACATACACACACAGAAGGAGTGCAATATTAATATACGTTAGTATAAACCAGCAAGAAAATAAATCTCTAAAGCAGCTTCTACCCACTGCTGAAAGCAAATATTCACATTGTTGTTCAAATCCTGTAGGATTTAAAGCAACTGATTACTATAGTACTTAACAGGAATGCTCAAGTGCAATCCTTGGGAGAGATAAGCACATGCTAAGTTTGGGATGCTGGTCTTCTATACAAAGTATATATTGCATCAGGTAGACATATTTTAAAGGAAAAAGTAGCTGCAGTAAAAGAATCCAGGAAGTCTTAGTTCATCTCCTCACTTGTTCTGTTTATCAAAGAAGCTACATTCCTCCTCACATCCACAAGAAAAATATGTACATTGGATCTGAAAATCATGGAAGAACTAAATTCAGTTGAAGAAACTTCGACTTTAAACCGCATTACATTAAAAGAACAGAAAACAAAAACCTCTGACATTCTGATCTATCTGTCTTTTTGTTTGCGAGCTATCCTATGTTTACTATGTCAAATATGTACTATGCATATGTACTATATAACACAAGTTTATCAGAAATGTGTAAAGGATATCTAGAGAAAACATTGCCACTTTTCTTAACTTCTACTAAACAATGACAGTCAGGTAAATATACCTTAAAATCATATTAACTTCTGAATGAAAAAATATTAAGGTGCTAAGTTATTGTATAGTCAATGATTATCACAAATCTGACTGGCCAAGGAGCTGAAAGACTTCCTGTCTGGTGAAGCATCCTTAAAATCCACATGCAGTTTTCTTTTTGTCTGAGGGAGGACAGATACTCATGAAATTTCAAACTGAATGAGAAACTTAAGAGATTTTCAGTCTTTTGGCCTTAATAGGTGAAGTCATCCCTCATGTTTCTTTCTTTGTAATTGACTGTCAGAAACACCTTCTGGGACTTGGGCAAGTAGAATCATCCTATACATTTGACATTCAGTCATATTTAACTGAGTAAAGATACTTTCAGTGGAAATTTAAAGTGACCTAAAAGTGCTCAGAAACAGTGTGTTCCTGAAAGAAGTAACTTTACGTGTGAGGTGTAACACAACAGGCTACCACCACAATTAAGAAGAACCCTGGTTCTCTGATCCCCATTGGTCTGACTCTGCCAGACCTCATGCTCACCAAGCCTATCCTCTCCCACCAAAATGGAGTTCCTTTGCACACAAGTCATTAGCTTATAATTTAATATCATTTATGCCAACGGAAAGACAGATTATGATGGGTGTCAGTCTTTCCTAATATGGGTATTACTTATACATTACCTAGATAAGCACTTAAACTCAACAGCTGCCAAGGTAAAGATTAATAACAGAAATACATTAATGACACAACAAGAGATAGTGTATCATCATTTGGTTCTGTGAGCTTTTTCATGCTGAAAATACAATATAAATTACTCAGAAGAGTAACTATAATCTGTTTAGAAAGAGATACAATAATGAATAATATATTTTTAAAAAGAAACTCATTCTACAATGGTGGGGTTTAGTCTGATGATTTTTATGTTTAAAGAGATAACTGCAATTTGTTCTCTGCCTCTTTCTGAAGGGTGATTCGTTCAAACAGTCCTTGATTATGCAGCCTGGCAAATTCATTGTTTTAATATTTTTAGCATTAAAGATGAAAAAAAAAAAGGGAAAATGTTGTAGGTAATGGTTATCTTACTGGAATTCAGAGAACTAAATGCTTATATGTGTTACACACATAAAACATTTCTTATTCATGGATTTGAGATGAATAACGATGAAAAGCGCTGTGTTGATTGCACCTCTTACAAACTTAGGACTGATACCCTCAATTGCTGAATAAATCTGATACGATGTTTCTCCTAATTCTTCTCCAAGACCCTCAGGTTCCAACAAACATGCAAATCAGATGCTGTGTATCAGCACCTAATTAGCCTCACCACCTGTCTTGAGTACTTCCGTATTAATCTACAGATTCTTATGAAGTTTCTTTTCTTTCAAAATATCTACCTGCATGTACCTTGGTGATTCTTCTAGCTAACATCAAAATAGGAGTAAGTCCTCTGGAGGACCATCTGTACTTGCTGGTACATTTCCCATATCTGCTAGCAGGTGGCGTCATGAGCAGGGAAATCTCTATGGACCAAAACACAGCAAGTGTAAATACTAGCTCTACTATTTATTTTAGTGGCAGCAGGACTGGGCTTATTGCTTTTATGGTTTTCCTCTTCTGTCACTTGAGTCTAGAAAATAAATTTCAAAGCTCAAGCCCTACCTTTCCAGATTATAGCCTGCATTCCTGACTGATTGTCCCAAGAAGGCTGCCTTATAGTTCACGTACCTATTCTTTCCTAACTCTTTTGCCGAGACAATCTACTGATCTCTAAAATTGTTACCAAATGCTGATGTGTCCCTATGTAGGTCATAAATGACCAGCTAATGTTTGAAGGATTTCCATACCCCATAAATTATTATGGAACGCGAAGTGTGTCTACCACTACCTGATAATAAGAACAGCTGTAAGAACATCACTGAAGAAATGTCTAGGTGCCACCTTTGTTAACAGTTCCTACTTGCTGTAAAAGAAATGGACTTTAGTATTCCAGTCTCTACTAGCCCCAATTAAGTGCTCAATTCAAATGAGGATTACAGTTCAATTTTATAAAAATAGTGTTTGCATTTCAGATGCTACTTCATAACTAAAACCATACATTGTGAGTTTAAAATGTCTCAATAATGCAGTTTGTATCTCTGTCACTTACCTGATTGTGTTTTTCTCATCGTCTGCCTGTAAGATTGTGAAATCTAAATTAAATATATAGAGAAGTACAGCTAAGATGCTTAGCTTTTTGCAAAATTAATATATATATATATTTATAATAGCTCGACAAAAATATCAGTTATTAGGTTTGCAGAATTTGAGGGAATAAAGTATTTTATTGAACGTACCCTCATTTTTCATGTCTTCATTTTTCATGTCTTCATATGAAGACATGAAAAATATGGATACCTTCATATACCAGAACTAGCAATGCAATGTTGGACTATAGGTTCATTGACATTTGTGCACCTTCTTCCCTTCCAGTTAATTACTTTGAAAGGATCAGTGAGTAAGTGGAAAGAAAATTTATTAAGCTTCAACATCATGAAATTCAATAGTTCTTCCTATCCACTTACTTACCGGGGGACAAACCCTATTTTAGGTGGCAAATATATTGTTCTCACTTGTTAGATTGACTTGGTCTGTTTTGATGCATAAAGAAGAATATAATTAATATCAAATTAACCTAAAATACGTAATTCTGGAAAAATTAAAAGTATTCTGATGAAAAAATGTTAATTTGATCTGTTATAGATGATTAAAAGATAGCTACAACATACCCTATAATGAGCATGTAGTACAAATATCAAGTAAACAAGACAGTTGTCATGGTTTGGGCTGGGCTGAACACTGAAATGAATGACAGATGCTCTCATCTACCTCTCCTGAAAGGAGAGGAGGGGGAGAGAGAAAGACTTACGAGTTTAAACCGAACTAAACTAATGAAAATATTAATAAAATAACAAAAAAGAAATATTGTAATATATATAAGTACAAAATCATATCGATCTCTGAGGGTGACAGTCACATCACCAACAGGCACTGGGAAAGTCCCAGACTGGAGTCAGTGAAGGACAGGAGCTGAACTCAGGGACTGGACTCAGGAGTGTACTGATCAGGATCAAAGGCTGAAGAACAGAGTCTCCTCTTTGGACACTGGCCATTGAAGAATCCCTTTGATCCCTCAGCTTTTGTACTGAGCATGATGCAGGTGGAATGGAACACCCTGTTGGTCAGGTTTGAGTCACCTGTCCTGTCTGCTCATCCCTGCAGGTGGGACTCCTCCATGGTCTTCCACTTCCAGCCCTCCAATGGGGCATAAAACAAAACCAGCTGACCTTGGTTTTTAAAGCAATAAGAATAAGCAAGAGTCTCTCTGCATACCATTCCTTGGCATAAATTATAAAAAACCCAGATCTTATCACTCTGGGAGCAGACTACTGTCTTAAAAATATGCCGTTAATTTCAAGTTCAAAGTTCAGTTACTTAGAAGGAGCTTAGCTGAAAAGAAAAGTTGCTGAGCAGAAAATTGATTCTGTTTTACCTCAAACCAGGATAACAGTTTAGACATGCCATTTTTCAAATGGTACGAGCAGACATATTAATATTAGATATGTATGTGTAATTTTAAAACTTTTAAAATATTAGTAATATAAGTTCAAATACTTGAAAGCTAGGAAAGGCCAGGACTAGAACTGCTACCAGAGACAGTATTTCACACACACCTTTTCCCTATTTTTGTATTACAATCACCTTAGAATTGTTGGATGATCACATAATATTTTTTTCTAAAATGTCTTATCTTCTACAGTACACAACGGAAAAGGCCTTAGAAAATCAGATCTGTACAACAAAAACAGTTGATTTTGTGGGATTTGTCTTGTTTAGTTCTTAGTTATTGGATTGTGCATAGGAAATTTTGACAATGACTCTTTTTTGGCATATATATTCTTAGTAATTCAATATTAAACTATGCTAATTTGTATGAACAGAAAAAAAAACCCAAGAAAACATCAGACAGTTCCATTCCTTCACACACTCACTCCTGTATTTCTGTGTCAAGTATAAGGACGCATATGCTGATATCTACCTCCCACACCTCACTTGAATCAGATAAGCTTTTGCACAGATTTCTTTTCTAGTCTTATGCCAGTCTTACACTCCACAAAAAACGTAAGTTCTCTCAGTTTTCCCTAGCCATTTCACAAGCACACAGGGTCCTACTTGCTTCTTCAAAATGGATCTCTTCACAAAAGTGTTCATTAATGAAACTAGATCAAAGTCAAGGCAAGGACTGTGAAACACCAGCTTGCCTTGTAGCCAATTTACATTCTTCCTTCTCTCTTCATTTATCTCCCTTCTTTTGCTTCCCAGCCTCCAGGCAGTATGTGAACACTAGGGGAAAGCATGTGCTCACTTCTTTATGTGTACATAGCAGAAGACACGTAAATACATTAACTATGCTATAACTTCCAACTCCTCTCTACACTTTCAGTGCTTTGTATAAAATATTCCATGATAATTCTAGTTTTTTACTTTTCTCAACAATGGTTTTGTTTTTTTGTGGTCTGTACTTCTTTTCCAACAAACAATAATAAAAGTGTAGATGACTGGAAACATACAGACAATCTGGATATTAAACCCCCACTATGAAACTTAACAGCCAGAAACTAATATTAGCCAAAATATCCAAGATTTTTCTGAGGGCACAGCTAAATTTCCAGATTTCCCAGGAGAAACCAACTGTGAAGAATTATGTTTTACTTTAAAATAGCAGGGTGCTACCAATGAAGGATTGCAACCTGTTACCATGTCATGGTTTAACACCAGCCGGCAGCTAGGACAACGCAGCCGTTCACTCACTGCCCCCAGATCAGATGTAGGAGACAATCGAAAGACTAAAAGTGAGAAAAAACTCATGGGTTGAGATAAGGAAGGCTTAATTGGTAGAGTAAAAACCATGCATGCAAACAAAGAAAAACAAGGAATTAATTCACTCCTTCAGACTGGCAGGCAGGTATTCAGTCATCTCCAGGAAATCAGGGTTCCACCACAAATAACGGTATCTGGGAAGAAAAGTGCCATCACTCCAATCATCCCCCTCTTCCTTTTTCTTCCTCCAGCTTTATATACTGAACATGACTTCATAGGATATGGAATATCCCTTTGGTCAGCTGGGGTCAGCTTTCCCAGCTGTGTCCCTCTCAACTTTTTGTGCACACCCAGTCCACTTGCTGGTGGGGAGGAGCAGAAAAGGCCTTGACCAACTAGCAACAACTAGAAACACCAGTGCACTATCAATAGTATTTCTCATTCCAAATCCAAAACATAGCACTATAACATCTGCTAATGAAATGTTAATTCTATCCCAACTGAAACCACAATATACCATCATTCCATTTTTCCATTTCCATTTTTCAGCAAGACAATAAAAGCTGAATAAGAAGTTCAAAACTTGTCCTCTGAAACAGCATCAGGCCATGGATTTGTTCCAAGGTTACAAAGTCAACAAAGTTAATAATGCTTCACAAGCAGCAACAGCTCTGGTTCTGTTAGCAAAATACCCGCAAGTATACAAGTACACACAAGGAAAGAGAACACATTCAGGAGCCAGTCACAGTTTAGAAGAGAAAAGAGATGTTGTTGGGAATGGTACAGTAAGAACAGCTGCATCGGTTTTTTAACCCAGGTGTACAGTTTTTCAGATCTGTTTTTTGTTCCCAAACACTTCAAATGCCCTTTTCTCTAAACCAGATAACATTACACTCCTTCTGCTAGGAGCCTTACACTTACAAATAGCCCTATACTCATAAAGCAGAGTGTGCATGTGATGGACTGATAAGAAAAAACAGTTTCGGTTGTAAGATGTAAGGACTATTATAAACAACTGTAATAATAATAAAAAAATGAAATAAAATGCCTCTGTATAATTAAAACACCCTCAACTCTTACCATCACTAATTAACTGGTTAATACTGTCAGCTGAGAGGCCAAGGAAATGAACAGAACTACCCTCTCAATCCAGGTGCTACCTCCAGGGCATGACAGAAACATGTTGGCAGAAGAGTGAGGAACTTGCCCTAGTGCTCCTGGGCTATGCCTAGGGTTGTCTTTTTTTTTTTCATGTGCGATAAATTTACTAAAAATGGCATAAGACGAAAAAATGATGAAACCTCTTGGCAGTCTCTTTTAAAGTTTGTCAAAGGTTTAATAAATTATCGGAAGTGCAGCAAGCCTGTCAAGGTGTAGATGGCTGTGTGCCTGAAAAACCTTCTATGCTGTCCATTACTACAACTAATCCAGCCCCAGGCTGGATTAATTCGTATGATGTTAAAAAGCCCTTCCAGCTACCGAAAGGTGTCAAAGTAGGCTAGCACAGACAGAATGCTTGGGAATACAGCCATCGCCATTGCACTAAGGGAATACAACCAGGTGTCCAGTCTCTCAATCCTATACAAGTATTTTTACGATTTCAAGGCTAAATCCTGGCCTCCTGTGCAGAAAGTCAAATTAGAAAGAGTGAGGCTGATGTGGGAGGAAAATTCCCCAGCCTTTGGCTAGAGAGAGCAAAAAGCACCCTAGAACCAGTTCATTCATAACTATTGACAGGTAAAAGGAAATACTTCCACTTATTTCAACAATAAACAGGGGACATCTTATTGAAGTCCAAAATGGGGTAAATTTATCAGTCCCTGTTTCGTTTAAGCCTATTGTTCCTTTTTCTCTTCAGATCCTCAAGAGTTTTTAGAGGCACTTTACTATTGACAACAATAATGTAGCAGAATTACGTCCCATATTAAAATACTTGCTTAAACATCATAGAAGTGCCATAAGTGAGAAAATTCAGGAAGTTTAGGTTTTTAAATTACCTTTATAAGTCTAAGAAAGAGGACCACTCATTTAGAGTATGGAGGAGAATACCAGCAGTGACACTTTGTCAACACATTTCACCTGTCAGGTGTGGATACACACTGGAAAGTGACTATAAAGCTGTCCACATTCTAGTATCATGTTCATTCAAAATATAGTCTCATGAAAATGAGACATTCTATTAAGGTATATGTAGAAAATAAGGTATAACTCTTTTTTCATAACCCTTCCAGTACTATTACTAGCAAATATTTTCAAAACGCAGCCAAAAAGATAAGTCAAAAATTGTAATATTATTTTGTTAATTATTCCTCAGACTTCAGGGGTCCAAACACCTAACGTTATAGATACATGTATATATTTTAAATAGGATAATCTAGGATTCTGATACATTTTTTTCATGACAGCACTTGGGAGAGTAATTGAAAAATATTGAGTACTCATATTACTAATAATAACAGAAATGGCAGCATAGTTTTCGTGTTTCAGGAAGTAAGATAGGGTTGCTGAACTACTTTCTTTTTCCTGATTGCTGGAAGGGCTGTTGCTGTTGTAGTAGTCCTTACCAGTCTGAACATTTCTATAATGGAAATTAGATGCAGAACTCCATGCATTCCCTTGATTAGCTTCTACACCAGAGAATGACTTAGTAGTAGGTGAAAGATAAAATGCTGCAACCCTGCACTATTAAAGTGATAGCAATTTAGAGGAATTACTATCTTCCCTAACCCTATATAATCCAAAGGTCCAAGATGTTCATCTAAGTATAACTTATTAATTTAAAGTTGGAATTAAGATACAATATCATACTTTTCATATCTTGGACCTGTGCTACATTTCAAAAATGGAAAATATAAAAAGGTGATTTACTGGTGACATTCTGCCTTTACAGGAATAGGTTTGCAGTGGTTTGATTCTGACCAGTATCTAAGCCCCCACTGAGTCACTCACCCAGTCACTCACTCACTCCCAAAGGAGAGGAAAAAGAATCAGAAGGGCAAAAGCAAGAGAAACTCATGGTTCAAGATAAAGACAGCTTAATAAGTGAGGAAAAAACAAAACCAAAAAACCCCAACTGACAGACCACCTCACAGCAATAGAGCAATGCCCAGCCCATCTCCGAACATCAGCTATTTTGAAAAGACTACTACCCACCATTTTTATTGTTGGTCACCACATCACATGGTACAGGACACCTCTTTGGTCAGTTGGGGTCAACTGTCGCTGGCTGTGTCCCCTCCAAGCCTCCTACCCATCCCCAGCCTATTTGCTGGGAAAGGCAGAGTGAGAAACAGCAGGTGGTCTTGATGTTGTGTAAGCACCCTTCAGCAACTGCTAAAATATCACTGTGTTACCACTGCTTCAGTCAAAAATTTAAAACACAGCAGCATGCAGGCTGCCCCTTCCCCAGCAGACCTAGTACATGGTGCAAGCAAAGGTTTCCCATGTCAGATTCCTAACATGCAGACACTGCCTGGTCCAGAAAGATTCCCAACGCTGATTTAAGTGCTAGAGGTACTCAGCAATAAATGGGGGATAAAGAAGCTCGTAGACTGCAGTTCATAACATAAAATGATCAAATGAGATTGTAAAAGTTACCAGAGAGACAGTTGTTTCTTGATGCTTATTTGGGCAACAATAGCCTTTCATTGGCATAAGCAGCCAGCTCTCCACAGTCTTTTAAAAACAGAGGAGGAAAGTGTGATTGTGGTGTCCATCTTTTGAATCATGTTCTGTGTACCACAGTACCAGAGAGAAATTTTACCCTTCTTGATCTGGGAATGGGAGGAGAAGAGAACTGAATAGTATTAAGCCAATGTCACCAAGTTGGCGGGGATGAGAAATACAAACAATGCAGAGAAAAGACACATGAGTTATATCAACACTTAAGGTTGATTTTGGAAGTTGTTCTCCGGAATTCAGGCACTGCAACTACACCTTAACAACACTCTAGAAGTTTTGGTCTACAGGGCTTAGGTGGCCCTGCCCTAGGGCTGTATGAGGCTTGGACACCCCTTTTGTGAAACAGAAAGATACGTATATATATATATGTATATGCTTCCTTATCTAAAGCAGTGTTATAAGAAGAAATAATTCAGGGGTTTGCAGGACTGAGAGGCTACCAAGGTAAGTACAAGAAAAATTCAACCAAAGGGATACACACATAAAAAAGTGTAAGAGTTATTGTAGAAGGAAGGTTAGGAAATGAAACTGAGAAAAGGAAAAAGGAACAGAGAGTCAAAAAGGGTTCAGAAAGCTCAGTTAAATGCAGGAATAAACTGTGCCTAAGAGCCATACATTTACCTCAACATATATTTTATCGTTTAGTTTCATTTACTACCTGCCTCTTGTGGGTTCATTATTCCAGAAAACTTCAGATTTTTGTAACAGCATCAGCATCATATAGACGGATTCTGAGTAATGCAACTTGCCAAGACTTCACTGTTTGTATGTATTAGGACTCATTTACAGAACAAACATCACTGAAGATAGTAGGGCCTGAGTATTACTGGAGGGGATAATCAGTGTGGCCCAAAATAAACAATGAAACCCCAAATTGATACAGAGTGCATTATGTTAGATTTCTAAAACTGGAAGTAACCTTAGTCAAGAGGAAAGCAAAACTGCCTATAAACATGATTACTTACTTTTTGGGATTAATCTTCTACTTCTGTCCTATGTAACCACCATCCCATCTGAAGACAAGAACACTATGCAGATGTACCGTGGAGAGATATGCCTCTTACTGTATTGTCTAATGCATTGGAGTTTATCTTAGTTAGTCTGCCAAAAATGAGAGGTTGCAATCACCAAAAATAAAGAGCAAATAAATACTTGTAATAAATAAAGGAGCAAGAGGAACTGATTATACTAAAGAATAATAATTATGATGACAGAAAAAATAGATTATCATAAACCATGAAAGGAATACATTTCTTCTGGAAGTTAGTGTACACCAGTCTGAACCATTAACAAAATCACATTTGAAGCACATCAATGAGAGTTAGAGTACGTTATTTTTAAGATGACATCAATAATTACATAAGAACATTTATATAATACAGCGCCTGTAATAATAAGCAACAGAATTTGATTAGTAGTCGGCTATTACATTTCTTTGTTCATAAACAGTCTAATGCCTTAGTTAAAAATGTACCAAATCTTCTAGCAGTTAATTCTCTTATCCTTCTTTCTTAGTCTACCCCATTCTGTAGAATTTGGATGTTCCTGCAAATAGCTTTTCTTCTACTTCTGATTAATAAAATGGCTTGCAAGACTATTTTACTCAAGAGGTATAAACAAGTAAGAAAACCCTCAACCCCTAGTAATTCTTTAAAAATACACATTTGTGTTACTTTTTCCAGGAATTAACAAACTAGCCTCTGATAGACTAATTCTCTGCTACCTTAAAAATTGGAAGTGTTCTAATTTCTGGATAATTCTACCTTTAACTCAGCATATGATGTAGCAAAAAAACCACAACACCCAAAAACAAACCGGGAGACCCCAAACTTGAAAATGACTAGCCTGAAGGGCAGAGTCACCATTTCTGTCCATTCCCAGTTCTGGTAATTCAGTACGTCCTGTTGTTTTCCACTCATACTATGAAAGAGAATCAAGGTTTTGGTCAAGATTAGCAAGGGAGGACACAGCAAACCTCAGGAAGAGTTCTGAAATAGTTCAGCCTTCAACACAGGTTACTGGAGTCAGCAAATGATAGAAAGATCACAACAAGAAAGCCAGGCTTAGTTACAGTCCTTCATATCATACCTGTTCCCTAGCTAATGATCCCCCTCCTTCAATTTATTAATCCTTTTGCTGCTCTTCCATTTCTAGTTGCAGAAGAAGAACTGTATATTCAGGTTACCAGTCAAGCTTAAGGGCAATTTGTTGCTTACCTTTTCACTGTTGGTCCATATGATTTTGACTTGCTGTTGAAGCTCACTTGGCACTGAAGACAGTCTCCTCTTGAACTCACAGCTCCATTTTGATCCCACCTTGTCATCCACCTGTGAGATACACAAGGTAGGACAGTCACAACAGGCTTTGGTTATACTTGCATCACAGAAAATATTAAAGTCTGGAACAATCTTAAAGGTCACGCAAACAGATATCTGTCTAAGGAAACCACAGTATTATGCTGTTGACTCCAGTAATGATGTGCTCATAGTCCTCTTGCAAATCTTGAAACCTGTGTACGTTCTCCATTTGCTGCAAACTTTTCAGAGTAGTACTTCTGCTGACACTTACGGAGTGTATATGAGCATATAGGCACATAAAAATGGATTGTCAACTGAAGTTAGTTTTTCTATATGTGGATGTCCTTTATTAATAATGTTACTCTTGTTATTACATAGCCAAAGAAAAATGCAAACAATAAAATACTGTGTTTGATTTTGGCTGGCTATCTAAACCAATGACTGACTTAAAAAATAGACAGTGTTACAGAGGTCTGCATAATCTTTGCTTGCACCCATAGTGCTAGTACAGAAAAGAGGAGGGAAAGAAAGGAAAAGCTATATAAAAGAGGACAATCTCAGCAATCAAAGCACAAGGGAATTGCCTTTACTGCAACAACCAAAGAAAAGTGAAGAAACTGAATCCAAAAGCAATGTACTGTAGCCAGAGGTGTCAGAAGTAATATCATTTGACTCAAGCTTGACAATTTAGTGCAGTGGTAGCTCTCTTCTAAACTTACTGCCTTTGTACATTTCTCAGTGCAATCCTATTCTTCTGTTCTATTATAGAAGCTGCATGTGCATCAGTATGTCTCTTTCTCTTTAGTTTCTTTTATGGTTATGACTAGTGTGTAATGTATTTTTCTCAATGTTCCCCCTGTAATAATCTCTGTCTCCCACCAAGTCCACAGTGTAAACGAGATGTGACATTACTGCAATGCAGCCATGTTTAAATTGAAATATCATAGGAAGGACAGCACACTTCAGCCCTCTGCTTTTACAGTGCTGAAGACTTATGTATGCAATAGTCATTGTTTACTACTTTCATATGAAAACAATGAATGAGGGGATAGTATTTAATAAAAGCCTTTACAGCAGATAATCAGGTGACGAATCATAGTCCTGGTCTTTGCAAAATACTTTAAAATAAGACTGCATTTGTCATAAAGCAGATAAGCACATTTCTTTCTTGTTTAATAGGTAAATATGATATCTACAAGATTCAACTGGTTCTGTTTTAACTTTCCGTAGAGAATAAACGTTTACCTAAATTTAAAAAAAAAAATTAAAAGGGTATAGAAACAACAACCAAAGAGCAGCTGCAAGGCTGACACCACAAAAGGGAGAGAAAAAGTGGCTGCAATAGGATAAGATTCCCATCAGTTTGTTAGGAGAAACTTCATGCCAGAACCACTCTGTATTCTATCATAGCCCACACCAGCTACTCTTAAAACAACTGTTGTCTGATTCAACTTAAAACTAACTGACTGTACACTTTCTTGTTCCCTCATCGGGGGTAATTCTGGTGCTGTTCTTATACATGAGTTAGAATAGGAAATGAAAAATTCTTGTTTGGTTCCCTAAACTATCTCTGTATCTTATCCTGAATAATAGTTCCTTCTGCTGTCTCTTGGAAGGCATTATCTTGATTCAGCTATCTCCTCCTAATTCTTCACAAGTAATCCACATCCCTCTTGGAGCAATGCATAGGAGAGTCGCACCCAAAGTGCTAACCTATGGGTAGCTGTAGAATAGCACGTATATAAACCTTCAACTTCTTTTTCATTTAAGTTTCGGAAACACTAGAGTGCAACTATAATACACACTATACTCCTCTCTCAGTCTTCAGAGTTTGAGCACAATATCAGTATCTCAGTCGTTTGAAACACTTCAGAAACCAAACAGACAGACAGTGTGAAGTCCTCACTATTGGTATCATTCCAGCTTTTGGGTTAGTAATGGTCTGATGAGGAAACAGACCTCTGGAACTGATTTCCAGAGGAGTGTGAGTATTACAATAAGCATATAGAAATAACCATTCCTCTGACTAAATGATATAATTGTGTAAAGGATGTGGGAGTCCTGACCTGGGGATAAATAAGAAAAACCTGGTCCCATTCAGTCTAGAAGCATAATATGTATTAGCAACAAACAACCACCCACTGAAGATAATTACTACTTTGATAATTACAGTATGAGGATAGGTACTCTTCCTTCAGCTCCAGTTTCTAATATCCACCTTTTATTCTTTTCCCATATTCTTTTAAATTTCTTATAGAATTAAGTGTTATTTCTACAGTGGTTTGTTTTTAAATTGCTACTGAATTTTCATAACAAGTTTTTGAATCTCCATAAAAAAATCTCAATATCAGAAATATGTGTCCAAGACAAAAATTTTGGAAGAAATTAACTTTGTGCCAGCTCCCTTGAGTATTATCATAGCTTTGGGGGGAAAAAAAAAAAGAAAAAAAAAGAAAAAAAAATAAGGCAGGTCTTTCTGCATTTCATTGCTTACAGTTTAAAAGAGAAGGAATTAAAGTTCTCTGTATCATAGTAATGATGTCTTCATTCATGATATCTGCATATTCTTGTACTTTTAGTAACAGTCTGTATTTGCATGCACAGATAAGCTAAGTCTTCCTCTATTCAGACCCTGAAACACCTGATCCTGTTACATTTTTCTTTGGCACCAGTTCTTATATAAACTACCTGTACTTTTTAAATTCCTGTTTATGCTCTTTTGTGGTAGGTGAGGAAAGAGAGCATATGAGAGAAATAATCAGTTTTAGCCATCATCTTCATTAATTTTCCTTACAATTCTGTAGTCTTTTTTTTAAATCTTAACTGTACAAACATTGTGATTTCCTGGAATCCACCATGATCATCAGCAGACATTCCAATTTCATAGAATCATAGAATGGTTAAAGTTGGAAGGGACCTTAAAGATCATTCAGTTCCAACCCCCCCGCCATAGGCAGAGACACCTCCCACTAGAGCAGGTTGCTCAAAGTCCCATCCAGCCTGGCCTTAAACACTTCCAGGGATGGTGCATCCACAACTTCTCTGAGCAACCTGTTCCAGTGCCTCACCACCCTCACAGTAAAGAATTTCTTTCTAATATCTGACCTAAATCTCCACTCTTTCAATTTTAAACCATTATCCATTGTCCTGTCTCTACACTTCCTGACAAAGAATCCCTCTCCAGCTCTCCTGTAGCTCCCTTCAGATACTGGAAGCCTGCAATAAGGTCTCCCTGGAGCCTTCTCTTCTCCAGGCCAAACAGCCTCAGCTCCCTCAGCCTGTCACCATTTAATTTATTGATGCTCTTTCTTTTTCAATGTTACATGTTATCTATGGGCTTTATTTCTTCTCTTTCCAGAGATTTTTAGCCATTTTATTAACGAAAATATGTGTTTATACACACAGAATTACTCAGGTATTTCAAGAGAAATTATTCTCTATTTAAACAAGGAAACCACTTTCAGCGGAAATCAAACTTAATTACATTCTCCACACTTTCCCAAAGAAAAAACTTTGCACCCATATCCTCACTATCCATTTCAAGTTACCATAATAGAGACTGTCAAGACAAACAAAACATGCCTCAAAGACCTGAAGAACTGATTTTCCAAAGGTGAGAAGCCCATTCCCCAACTGTTCCCAGGCAGAGTGAAATGCAGATCGCACAGCTGTGTGCAGTATTTGATTATGAAGGAGCAGGTCAGCATCACTGAATGCAAAGATTTCTCATTCTGTGGTTTCAGGTTGGCTTGGCATCACAGGCCACACTTTTGAAGTTGAAAGGCTTAAATTCAGCTCTCATTCTCTTCTTGACTATTTATGCTCAGGCTGGTAACAAGGTTTGTGGAGAAAAAGGCACCAGTCTCTTGTCTACTGGACTGAAAGAGCTGATCATTACTTTAGCCCTATGACAACCCTTTTGACTAGACCTTTTATTAGGGCAAGCAATTTAATTGTTGCTTTTGTTAGCAAGACAGAACTATTAAATAAATTCATAGTACTATATTTTGATAGCAAATAGGGGTAACTGAGACCATGGTATGATAAGTTAAACAATTCCCAGTGTAAATATTTATTATAAGCACTGATAAGAAATGTTACACTATTATCATATGCTCATTGACCTCTCTCTATTCAAGCTGCTGTTGAAAACTTATCTGTTATTCAAAAGCAAAAAAATTCTGTTGGAAAACAGAACAATGAGGAAGTATTTTAATAAAATTGAGCTTTATCATCATACTTGGTCTATGCAAAGCACACTTCTGAGGTGTGTGATACTGAATGATAAATGATACTGAACTATCAACTCCAACTCCACTACCCATGTGAAGATTAATGTAAGAGGAGCCAGAATTCTTCTCTGAGTTGACAGTGGTCTGTGGGTCTTTACAGAAACAGGAGAGATCTGTCTAAGCAGATGGTCCTACTGGATCACAGTTTACTTTTAAAGTAGTAAGCATACAGTTGAGTTCTACCACATCAGCATAGAATTGTCTAGGTTGGAAGGGACATTTGAGATCACCTAGTCCAACCATCAACCTAACTCTAATAAAGAACAACAACCCGTTACTAAACCACATCACTAAGCACTATGTCAAGCCGTCTTTTAAATACCTTCAGGGATGGTGCCTCAACCATTTCCCAGGGCAGCCCATTCCAATGCTTAATAACCCTTTCAGTGTAAAAAAGTTTTCATAATGTCCAATCTGAACCTCCCCTGTCACAACTTGAGACCATTTCCTCTTGTCTTATTACCTGTGACTTGGGAGAAGACATTGACCCCCAACACTCTACACCCTCCCTTCAGGTAGTTGTAGAGAGCAAAAAGGTTTCCACTCAGCCTCCTTCTCTCCAGGTTGAACAACCCCAGCTCCCTTAGCCTCTCCTCGTAAGGCTTACTCTCCAAACCCTTTGCCAGCTTTGTTGCCCTTCTCTGGACCGCTCCAGCACCTCTATGTCTTTTTTTGAGGTAAGGGGCCCAAAACTGTACACAGTATTCAAGATGGTGCTTCACCAGTGGCAAGCAGAGGGGGACAATCACCTCCCAAGTCCTACTCAACATGCTATTCCTGATACAGGCCAGAATGCTGTTGGCCTTCTTGGCCACCTGGGCACACTGCTGGCTCATGTTCAACAGGCTGTTGACAAACACCTACTTACAAAATTATTGCAATGGCAAATGTACATATTCAAGAAATGTCACTTATTGCTGTCTTGGAAGATTATATTGGAAAGCAGAAGTCTTCACAAACAAGCCCCTATATATGCACTTCCCTGATTGTCCCACTGATGCCAGAGGGTCTCAGAGCACACAAAAAAACCCGCTATGTGAATAAACTTGCTGCATCTTTGCTTGAGTTTCTAACATAATATCACATATACTTTTATTTAAGCATGGCCTACATCACCCAGGACATTTACATGTCAAACTATATTTTATAAAAGTACTTTGTTATTTCTTTCTCTTTGACATTGTTGTTGGTGTCTATGGAACTAGCCCCAAAAAGTACATTTAACAACATATAGGAATATCTGTGATATTAGAGGTACAGGGATCCTTTTTTTTTTCAATACTACTGTAATCTGCCATTGATGCAGTAGTTTTTTTTATTTTATTGTACAGTGAGACATGTAATTAGATTTTTATAATTTATAATCAGATTCTTATAATCAATAACACAAATATTATTTTAATGAAATAAATCAGCATGAGATCATAGATTTCATACTGTGAAAGGATTCCTACCTGCATGTGTTTCAAAAGGTGATTTCTTGAGTTTTTGCATTACCATACAGAATTTTCTTTCTGCAGAATGTTGCTGTATTTCTTTTCCTGCCTAGTGTCTAACAGTGTATAAAATCTGAGACCAAACAATGAAATAGCAGTTGAAAAGGTTTAGGACCCTTTGATCAGGGTATTAACGACTCTGTTCACAGATGAACTGTTGTGCTTCCAAAGTTTTATGTTAAAAGTTAATATGCTTAAGATAATCAATCTCGGCTGCACTAGACCTTCAGTAATTTTGTTTCTATCATCAAACAAGCCTTATGGGGTTGAATATAGTGGTAGTTCATAATGAAGCACTTCATATAGAAGCAGCTGTCTCCTCACCTGTTTCCCAGCCCATCTAGAGGCCCGGAGAAATTCTTCAATTTAGCAAGCAAACTTAAGTCATTATTAGAAATGACAGGGAAACCTGATGAAATTGTACTTTCAATTGGAAAACAAAATTGCAATCAGACCAACATGATTTCCTCATGGTCTGACCATGCTAATGCCAACTGGAGACATGGGCAAATGTATTTAAAAGTCATAATGGAGTATTACCATGCAATCTCTTTTTACTGGCCCTTATTAATATAAAACTTCAATTTGCATGTAAATGCGGTCAACTTTCATATCATCAAAATACATGAGGTCTGGGAAAGTAATGAATTGAAGTTTGATGCAGCAATTACTGACGTTTATAAGGAATTTTAAAGAGGTCATTCTAGCCTTGGCTGAGAAAATGAGGAAATCAACAGGGAATATTGTCAATATAGCAACAGTGGGAGTTGGAGTCAGTCCCAGGTGTTAGAAGGCCAGATGATGATTAATAGAGAGGGAGTACGAAGCCTTTCACCCAGAAGGACTGGGCTGGACCTGAGGCTCAATAACAGAGCTCTCATGAAAAGGTTCTTGCTGGGTACCCACTTTAGCTGCCTCGAAATGTGTTCCAGAGGGAATAAAGTAGCAAGTGTTTATGAGAGAGAGCAGTGCTGAAGGTTTAATTGGGCTCCACATCCTTTCAGCTCTCTTCAGTAGTTGATATGCAGTTTAACCTTTTTTTCCCCACCTCAGATACTCCAGTGCCACTGGGATTTTAATAAGGCACTAACTTGATAGCTTGGAAAAACACTGGCTTCGTTGCTAAATTGAGCTAAACTGCTGTATTGTGTCTTAATGACAATTTATAAATCTCTCGATTTATAAACAAAGCAAATAAAAACCTAGAAAATATTTTCATCTTACTTAAACATTTTTTTAAATAAAAAAAGAAGGTGGGTTTTTTTTCCCTTCTTTTCCTGTTCACTGAAAATTTCAGGTAGAGAGGAAATTTAAATGAATGGAAAAAAAAATCAATGCAGAAATGAAAATAGAGCTATATAGTCGTTCAACTTCTTTAAAAGCAGATCCCAGTTTTATAAGGCAAAAGCATTCAAAGAGTGAACACAGACCTATGGTATTTCGTGTGAAGGGGTCAGAACAGGGACGAACTTGGTTTTGGTAGATAATGTGCTAGTAATTAGAGTCGTGTCACCACGTAACATCATGTGTTTTTGTAATTGCTTATACAAGCCTGAAATGAATGAAACATGTCCAAGAGGCTGACTTTCCAAACCAGCAATTCCTTATACACACCCAGGAAAGGTATCAGCAATTTCATACTGAGCCCAAAATAGCAAAGGGTCAGACCCTAGATTTCTCTTACTGGCTGAGGCTGACATGTTGTGAGGGGTGGTAGCCAACTGACTTCATAATGTTGAGGCTTAGTTTTCCCATCTATAAATAGAAATCTATAATGTGTTTATCTTCACAGGATTGGGGATGAAGCTTAATTAATAACTGTTTATTAAGTGCTTTGGGATCTTAAATATGTTTCTAATTTCTTTGTGGATTTTTTTTTTTTCTACTGTTCTCATTAAAAGCAAGCCATATAGCTGGTAAAGTGTTTCCTCGGCACAAATAAAATCAAGGTCACTGGTAAGGATCAAGGAAATGTAAATAATGGAATAAAAATCAATTCATCTACAGAACAAGATTAGTTTGAGTTTTCTTAATTCCTTCTACTCCTGTTTTCTCCTTTTGTTTTCAAAACCTAATTTTCAGTTTTACTATTTCAAATAAATCTCCAGATTAGCTAAACATTTTAGGTTACGTTAATTAAAGTAAGATAAGCAGTTATATTCAAGATGTCTTGGATACTACAATAAATTGTTTTCATATAGAGAGAATAAGCTTCAACGTAGTTTAAGAAGTAAGCAAAGAATCTGACCAGCACTTTGAAATGTTATTGTAAGAAGTATTTTTGACCATCACTTCCAATTTTCATACAAATGCATTTTCAGCTCTGTAGTTCAAGTAACATTTGAAAATGTTCACTGACAAACTGAAATTCTCAGAGCACAGTATCTCTTTGCCTGTTACTTTACCAGGCTTATAGACAGACTATTCTCCCAAGGGGTGGTATGGTAAATCAATGTTTATATTTCTATAACCCTTGAGACTCCTTGGCCTAAACATTTGTAACTCTCAGTAATCTGGATGGTGAGTGATAAAAGGACTGCTGTTATTACAAAAGGAAGGTTGAAAGCATTAAAGAGGCAACATTTATGGTCTGATACACTATTCTGGTTTCCTAATCACTTTTCTGATATATTTACTGGATCCAGTACATATTTGGGGAAAGGCATAATTTTTCAGTAGGCCTGAGAACAGGAGTGAATACTGGGAAAAAAATAAAAATATCTTGAGTGTAGGGAAGGTATTAGGTCTATTGTAAGCTTTGTATAAGCATTAGGAATAAGGATTTATTCTACTATTCTATGAATTTAGGGTACCTTTCTGCACGTAAAAGAATGATCAAACATTAATGTGTTTGGATCTGCATTATCTGGTATTTGCTTCAATGTTTGACACCATAAACAGTTAAGAACACATAATCTTGTCAAAGAAAGCAAGAAAGGACGACAGTTTCATGATCATACATTGTAATTCTTGAAAAGCAAGTAGATAAGGTAAAAAAAATCATGAGTACCAAAAGACTGAATCCCCAACTCATATTAGCCAGATGATAAACTAGACTTGTGGGCAAAACAAATTTGGAAAACCCTGGAAAACATTTTTTGCTTGTTTATCTGGCAAAATATTTCTATAATATAATACAAATTAGAGAAAAATAAAACCCTATTATACATATAAGCTTATTTTTGAGAATTAAGTGATAGTAGAATAGGGAAAAATAATCATATAGTAAAATGCTACATTTGAGGAACACTTCATGCAAAGGGGTTTGTTGGCAGAACAACAGGCTCCACAGATAACAAAAGTCCACAAATTTGCATCTATAGAATTTGGGAAATATCACCTATGGACTTTTTGAATCAGGCACCAAGGAAAGCACTGAGGAAGGGGTGAAATTTTGACAAAAGTGCTGATTCCACTTCAGAGCTAAAAATGACATTAAGTCCATGAGACTAGACTAGCATGGAGTCCTCAGCACTGTTTTACTCTACAAAGCTGATCTTGATGATCCTCACTGAATGCTAAACTATGCACTATCAGAGATACCTGTGTTGTAATATCCTTGGCATGAAAATCCTTCATGTCCCAGTTCCCATTTCCCAACATATCTCCATGACTGGTGAGCCCTGCCACCAGTTCTAGTAGAGCATATCACTATTTCTAGATGTAAAAGGTTCACTGAATACCAGAAGCACAAGAGCCTTGAAGCCGTAAAGAGTCAGGAAGAAACCCAGTGAGAAGAAACTCTAGTGGGAAGAAGCAGACAGAGAGTTCTAGTCATTATTGATCAGATTATTTATTCATTCATGTTACTGCAGTCAATAGACAGAAACAGAACTAAAATCCAGTTAACAGGGACCAGCAACTTCTGTACTAGCTCACTCACTACTCCAGCCTTTATAAATTATCTTAATATAAGCTGCCTAACTAAAGAACGATTTGATTATCACTAACTTTCCTAGCTTATTAGTGACCTTAGGAAGAATTGACAACTGCCCGTTTCCTCACCATTCATCTTTAAATCACAAGAGAGTTTGGGTGCCTGAACATCTGCCTATCTCTTCAGACTGCAAAGCACCTAAGCACACAAAGAAAATACCTCCAGAACATATAAAGAACATACATCTGGTTTTGGCTATGTTGTAGAATAGTCTTGGGGCTTATCTTGACTTAAAGGTCTTTGAGAATTACTCCATACTTGAAAACCAACATGTTAAATCAGGATGTTTGAATTCTTCCCTGAGATTCGTATAGTTGTGTCTTAGAAAATAGAGCCTGAAAATATTAGAAGAGGAAAAGAATTAATCTCTAGTGGAGAATTCAAATGTTAACACTTATACACAAGTAGATGATATCCTGTGTATAAAATCTCATAAATAGTCCAGACATTTGGGAATGATGTATGTAATCATATCTCCGAAGTCTTAGGGATGGGCGTATGCACATTGAAATGATTGCAAGATAAAGAAGGAAAGCACAATCAATTATTTTTCAGGTCCACCTGTAGGTGAAATGGCTGTCTTGGATTGTATGCAGCTTATCTTAATCAGTTATCCTAAGTGCAATCACAAAAAAACAAAATAAACAAAACAAAAAACCCAAACCAAACCAAACCAAAACAAAACTGAAAGGCACTGGAAGGAGGAAATTTTTTATACACAAGAAAATACAAAATTTGTATAGGGGAAGGATGGCTAGACTTGATTGTTCCCAGGCAAATTTCTGAACCTAAAGCATATTTTACCCTTTGCCTTTAAAAAAATGTAGTAATTATTTTATCACTAATTCCCACAATACTGCCTTTCATCTCCACAGTACTCCCTTAGAAAGCAAGTAAACACACAAACACATGAAATTTCCTTTGGCTTCTATTGCACACTGATATTCTGCTTCTCAAACCGATCATTCACACAAATTATCATCTAAACTCACTGTGAGGAGAACTTCTTACCCAGGCTTCCGCTGGAAAATCTTCCTTCCCTTCTCTACTCCAGTAAGTTTTACTTCTTCTGACCACCTACCTAAATTGATCTCAAGTTTCTTTGCTTTTCCGCTTCATTTCATGCCTCCTTTACCCTGACCCTACTCTCCACCTCTCTATTTGTGCATTTTTCTTACTCTGTAGTTGTTTCTTTACTTTCATTACACACTTTAATAGATGTTTCACATACTGCTAGACTCTTCTGGCCCATTTTTCTTCCAGGCTGCTTTCCTGCCTAGCTTCTTTCTTCAACAGCACTTCTTTCTGCCTCAGATGTTCTCTCTGCCTATTCCTGTCTATTGCAGTTACTGAATCATCTGATCTCAAGGCTTGATTTCAGGACCCAGGACGTGCAGAAGCAATCCTTGCTGTCCCAAGGTTTATTCTTTTCCCAAAATATATGTACGGACTTTAAGATAAATTAGAGTTCTAAAAGAGAATCATTTATGCTATGCTCCTGTAAAGGAAGATAACAAAATTATTAAAGAGATAAGACTGTCAATGTCCTTTCAAGACCCTGAGATCATATGGCACAAAATGTTTTCTTCAGCAGTGGTGAACAGAAAATACTTGGAGAAGAGTCAAAGAACAGAGGAAGGATACAATAATACTTTCTGCTCTACCTTCCACTGGGAGAACTATCCCAATACTGACTTTTTATTGGGTTCACTTGCTAAAGAAGTCTGCTTGAACAGCTTTATAAACTGACCTTTGACTCTATAGAGTTCATCTCTCTGTGATGTTACAGGGATTTTGTTACAGGAACTAGTAAGAGAAAGGTCGGGTTTGTTCCTAGCTGAGTGAGAGAGCCTACATTAAGAGCTGGAAGGGCAGGTAACTTTGCATCAATACATAGGTTGAATTAGTTATCAGTAACTGTTTACTGGCGTCCTGGTGATGCAGCAGCAGGTTTTGTTATGCTTTTCATATACCTAAAGGTCACAATTTTCTCTGATCATAGCATTTCTTAAGCCTTGGTTAGTAGATGAGCTGACCTTGGAGCTCTGCTTCCTCAATACTCAGAAGCTGGAGCTTTTGTTTGCAGTATTAGGTACAGTAACATCGTGCAGCCAACTGTTTCAGATGAGATTTGTTTCTCTTTAGTCAGCTCTTCCTCTTTACTCAGCTTTGTCATTGCTGTTTCAGGTTACGATGCATTTAGATCTCTGGAGCTTCCTGAATGTTGAGCTGCAGTAGTTACTCCTTTCAGTGGCTTTATGAAGTGCCCCTGGAAGTCTAATAAATTCTGGAGTAACAGGGACTTTCTGGAGTTCTGATCTTTAGATCAGCCTAAATAGCAGTTTTTCAGTGTACAAAAAATTTTCCCTTGTCACTTTTGTACAAAAGCTTGTTGTTTTATTAAAAATCTGTATCACCAAGTCTATTTTTTTTTCCTGTTGTATATTAAGCAAAAACATAAGTGAATGCTTCATCTATTTGGTGAAAAAACTCCTTTTTTTCCTCAAGAAGATCCCAGGCACACATTTATACAAAACATAAGATCACGAAATATTTTGAGATTTCATAGCTATAGTAAACTGAGCATTCTTTCGATATGGACATATATGATAATGCATATCTTAGAAATTTGTCAGCTAGTGTATGCAAGATGCATTTTTCTCTTTCCTCTCCCATTTTTTATACACCTAATAGCTGTACAATTGACAGATTTTGAATTTCTATTCATGGATGAGGGACCCAGTTTGAGATGTTATATGTTGATGTAATGAAAACACAGTTACAGGAAGAGTATGTGAAATAGTTACGCTGAATATACGATATATCTAAGATACACGATTAAAGTATAAATATATTCTAACAAAAGAATGGTTTCTGTCCCAAAGATCTTACACTGGAAACAGAATAAAAGGACAGCATTAAAATTGAACAGATTGAATGCAAAGTAGCACTAGCTATAACCAGCAGCATGAAATCTCAGCACCGAAGTCCATAGGTAGCACATGTATACATAGGAAGGACAAGGAAGGAGAGATATGGAGAAGGACAATGATCTTTTTCCTTTTTCTTTTTTAGTACGTAAATCAATCTTACAGGCCAAAGAAAGAATAAATATCCATTTTTTGAAGTGTTGTAACACCCCTCACCAGTTCCATGGCTATATTTTTCCTAAAACCCTTCTATTTGTTACTGTTTGGTCAAATTCCACTGTTCTTTGTGGGACTTATCCTGATTATAGAAATATTCAGACATGTTTTCTCTTTTCTCAGTCTTAACTAGTAGCCCTGTCACTTTAGAAACAGTATGTAGAAGTGCTTCTAACTGGCATGACAATCTCATTGCCATTACTATGTCGTGGTTTATCAAGCTGTTAATTTGTTAACCACTAATCATGATCACATACTTATTAAACTACCACAGAAATTTACATTTTTGCATTTAATTTTGGCTTGAAACTGACCTTTAACAGTGACGGTTTAGTCTCTTCTTTTGACTGCCTCTAAATGGGGAAGATTGTATTGTGTGTTTGTCACTGATTTCAGAAGAAAGAATGAAGCATTATCATCATCTATGACATCTGATCAGATGTCTGATTTCAACATAACTCTTTACAGGACACCCTGTCTTTTCTGCATTTGTTGCTTTTGGGCTAACAGTATGCATACAGTCCCTAGTAAACACAAAACTCAGTTTCTCAATCCATCCCAATGAGATCCATTGGAATTTTTTAATAAGAAAAACTTTCCTGACAGCCTCCTTCTGTGGAGCTGAATACCTCTGGATAAGCCTACAGGAGATCTGGAGAGGGACTCTTTGTCAGGAAGTCTAGTGATAGGACAAGGGGTAATGGTTTTAAATTGAAAAAGGGGAGATTTAGGTTAGATATTAGAAAGAAATCCTTTACTGTGAGGGTTGTGAGACACTGGAACAGGTTCCCCAGAGTGGATGCCCCATTGCTGGAAATGTTCGAGGCCAGGCTGGATGGGGCTTTGAGCAACCTGGTCTAGTGGGAGGTGTCACTGCCCATGGCCAGGGGTATTGGAACTCAACGATCTTTAAAGTCCCTTCCAACTTTAACCATTGATTCTATGATTTTATGATTCTATGAAGGGGAAATGGTGCTTTCCTTGAGAAGGACTGGCATACAAGTTTACACTGAGTTTCAGAGCTGTCTTCCCGTTTTTTGATAGTTCTGTTGCTATCGCATAACTTGAAATGATCATCTAGAGAATAATAAGGAAAGATCTTCTCCCTCATCTCAGCACAAGATACTACTAAATCTCTTTAGACAGCAACTACTATTTATAAAAGACAGGAAAATTAAGAATAATGGCAGGATATGTATTATAGGAAATGCAGTTATCAGGCTGCTGATGAAGATAATTTTGTAGTTGTTCTTCTAGTTGGTATTGATCCTATGCCACACCAGGGTGAAATAAACAAACAAACCACATCTACACCCCACACCCCCCAAAAAAAACCACTAGCCAACCCTAAACACACAAAAACACCAAATTGAAACAAATCCTTTCTGGCTGCTGAAATTTTTGCAGACCTATAATATGCATTCTGACTGCCTTTTCATTTTCTACAGGTAATGTGATCTGCACCCACAAAACCAAACAAAAATATGCAAACAAACTGAGTGTAAATAAAGATTTTTTTTTAATGTTGTTTTCAGAAATTAAATGGACTTTCAGATATATACAAGTTCCATTAAACAACTTTTACAAAATGCTCATGGTTTCTACATACATTTTATAATTCTTAGATATTTTTTAGAACCTTAATAATAAGTACTAAGTGTTCAGGCCTGTAAGTCAAAGACAACTTCTTTATAAAGAGCATAACTTTATAAATCCAGTCAACATAGAAGGTACTGATCATAAATTACTGTTTACAAATGCCAACACTTTAAAGCCTAATGTTTCTTATCAAAAGCAGTAATGAAGACAGTCAAGTTCTTCAATTAGTGGGCTCAGACTTTTAATGAAGGACTAAGTACATAGTCTGCCCATGGCCTTGGAGTTTCTTGGTATTCAGTTTTCTGTTTTTATGTATTACGTAAGATTTAGTTTCAAGGAATGTAGATGTGCAGAAAGGAGGAAGATAATAAGAGGGAAGCATGACTGTTTCCTCTGTCCTGGTTGATTTATGTTATGTTAAGGAAACACCAACAAGTGGAGAGAGCTGGGAGTGTGAATATGGTAGAAGTTCTAAGCAGCCAGGATGGAGACAGCAAAGCAAGCAACAAACCTGAAGCCCTTGAACATGCTGGTGGACTCTGAAGGTAGCAGAGTCCCTCCTTGCAATAGAAGACAGACCCATAACCGATATGAGACATGAGGGATGATGGAAAACTAACAGACATTTCCTATTGCACCATGAGGTACTGTAGGATCAGTGAGGGGCTGGGAGTCCAGCAACAGCTGCTGGGCTGGAAGTAAGAAGGGAACACAAGAGGGAACGCTGTGGGAGAGAGAGTATTTGCATTCAATCATTTTGTTTACTCCTTTGCTTCAAGAAGCTGAAATTAATTTATTACGATTCTTCATTCTGGCCGGTCTGAAACCATCGGGAGTAGCAACTTTATTAGATACTACTGTTTCAAAGACGACTCTGTAAAGACGACAAGCATGAACCCAGTATGTAGCTATTCAACTTAGTTTTCCTGATTAATTGTGTAATGCTTCTGGTTTTGCTGGTATGATTCACAGTTATATGGTATCAACTAGAATACACCGTAACACAGTAAAAATTGAGAACTTGATAATGCTGGTAAGTGAAACACGTATTAGTTGATATTCATATTGAACTCCATATAAAAATAAATAAGACAAGAAATCCTGTACTGATTGCATTATTCCTTTTCATATTTAATTCAACAAAACCACTGTGTTTTAGAATCCACTTCTTACAGATATGTCAATGCCTTCAGAATTCAGAACTACTTTGTAACATAAACCAGGAAGTGTTGCTATAGAATTGAAGTAGTGTGCTGCCAAGTAGCAATGTCTTTGTGGATAAAATAGTTTTATTTTATTTTTTTGTGCCAACAAAAAAGACATGAAAATTATAAAAGTAACTTTACTATAATATTAATGAATTCTGTTGAATTTCAGATTTTCATTACAATTTTTCTGAGGATGAAATCTACTTTTTAGTTCTGTGAATACTTTTCATGTTTGGTGTGTTTGTCACAGACATATCTCCAGCACTGGAATAAGAGCCTGTATTTCATGGCATTTCATTCATCTGTCAGTATCAGTTGCACCCATTTCCCCCTTTTTTCCTTTCTCTTGCTTTACTGAATCTTCATTGTATTATTTTCTCTTTCTGTCTCTTTATTCTTTTCTCTACAATGTTTTTTAATCTTTCCTCCTTTCTTCTACTAATTCCTGTATTTCCTAATCTTGTCCCACTTTCTCACCCTTTTGAATCAGGAAGAGGTTTGGTAGGCAGAGCAATTCTCTGTGGAAACAACAGATAAGAAAAAGAACAAAGTGCATTTATACTAAGGGGTTTTCTTTTTCATGATGTTTAGCCTTTCAAAGGTCGGTGAAGCTGATGTTCATGCAGCTAAGAGTAAAAAACTTCAACAGTCCAAAAACTTGGCAATCTGGTGGGACGCAATTGCAAACCTTGCTTTGGAGAAAGATATGAAAAAGATTTCAGGATAATTGATAATGTGAACTATAAGCACTTTTAAAAATATTTTTACATGGAGAGCCTGACACAGTAGAAAATGTTTTTACTCTGACAGCTGTACTCTTTACATTTACTTCTACCAGCACGGCATATTTAAGTTGTGACTATTTTCTATAATGTAAAGAAAATGGATGGTCATAGAGGCAACAGCTAAATCATCAAGAGGACACAAAATAATAAAGAAAAAAGTTGTCATCTAAAATCTCTGTGAGTTAACTGGACTCGATATTGTTAAACTTTAGTTACTATTACTATATATAAAACTGTCATTTTGATTAACATTACCTGTAATGCTTTGCAATGTCATTCTGCCTAGAGACAAATATATATGAGTTTATAAACAGGTAATTCTGTTTTGTTATGATTTAGTTTTTGTTTGTAAGAAACTCACCTTCTTGCAACACTGATGACATAAAGAGGAATTACTGTAGAATTCAAAGGCACTGCATCTGTGTTGACAATTTCTGCAGTAAATATTGTTTAATTTTTAATCTGATGAGCTATATATATGGTTAATGTAGTTTGCATTTAAAGTCCTTGGTACTCATTTATTGTACTGAAAATTTGGAATTGAGCTTAGGTTTCAAAACAGAAAAATACATGCTTGAAATGTTAATTAAAGAATTTACAGTTAATCTAATAGAAGTTGGAAATGCTATAGAATGATTGCAGTTGTTTTTAAATCTTTCACTGTAATAAATGTGACTAGTTGACACCAAGCCCAGCAGTTATCAGAATGAATCCATCTTCTAACAATGGAGTCTAAATTATAATTATATTAATTTTACATGAGTATAAACATGTATTTGAAGTTTGAGTGTAGCAAAGATAATCGGGTCTCAAAATACAAATTTTGTGAATGGTTTTGAAATGTTGATATGAACACAAAATCCAACCTACATTCACAAATATGCTGCTGCTCACAAGGTTTGGAAACAAATGAATGACCTTTCTATTTTGAGGCAAGTTGTAGAATTTCCGAGGAGAGATTAAAGGAAACAGTTTTGGTATGGTTCCCATAACATATGAAAAAGCCTACTTGCAAGTGAGAGAGATTTTAAGATTTCTGAGATGCAAATTAGATGAAGCTCAGATACAGAACACATCAGAGGCTCCAGAACTTCCTTTAGCATGAAGAGTTCTATTTCTGTTGTGTTGTGCAAACTCTAGCTGATTTTGTATAATGTCGGTAATTTAATACATTGCCACAACAGCATGCTTAAGGCTAATTCCACCATTTTTATTAATATTTCTTCATCTCTTCCAGTTGAAGCAGAGTGGAGAGAACACATTTGCCATGTTTCTTTATGTGTGCACATAAGTTTATGTTATTATAAGAATGGAAATATGCTCAAGGTACCAAATTAGGAGTCAATGTACAACACACTTTATCCAGAGCAGAAGTCAAAACTTCTACAATAAAACACTTTTGCTCTCCTCATTCACTTTGACTACTGAGATTTAGTTTAAAAACAAAACAAAACAAAACAAAATCACAGCCAGCCTTCAGGAAGAAGTATTGCTCTTATCACCATGTAAGCAGTTATTTAGAAGCCAGTACAGACATTGACAGAGAAATATCTGATTCCTTGGCCACACTGAAAGACTGATCTTGACATATAGGAGAAGCAGGCCACAGATCAAATGGTCCAGGAGAATATATTTTCAAGAGCAGTTCCTCCAGTAGTTACATAACAGAAGAAACACAAGGTTTTGCCTATGTTGTAGCAGGATCACCACTTTATCTGAAAAAGTTGAAATCATTGTGTTGGTTATTCTGAAAACATCATGGTCTTCTTCAGTACTGAAGGGTTTCTGACAAGAGAACAATGCAAATACCCTGCAAAGAGCCGCAACAGACAAGTGACTCTGAAGAAACAAGCCTATGGTGGACAAAGCTATAAGACCTTGCTCCAAGCTGATATTCTTGCCCAGAAGCAAGTTTTTAGGTAAGGATAAACCTGGGCCTTTCAGGAATGGACTTTGGAGATATTACAAAGACCTTCGAATGAATGAATATATATGGTTATATCTATCATCTTTGGACACTTTATAGCTATTTTTCAACTAGTGTAATTCTTGAATGTATTTGTGAGCAGCAACTGGTCTAAGCAGTAATAATTATAAATCTTTCTTATGTTTTTTTACTTTCACATTACTAGTGGAAAAGGAGATCAACCCAACTGGTGTCAAATTTATAATTGGTCATGAGAAAACCGTGGTAAGATTTGCTCAAAAGCTGAAGGGATGGCATTCCTTAACACGAGCAATTATAAAACAACAGTTGGATAGTGCCTTTCTGTTGCTGAGAGTCAGCCTTTCTTGAAAGCAACCAGAAGTGTGACAGGAATAGTCATTTTTTCCTTCAGTCGTGTCTGAACTTTTGCTTTTGCAAGAACTGCGTGTCTCAAGTAGGTTATGCACAGCAGTATGCAAGAAGTAGCTGCTCTAAAAACTTGCATAAATCTAGAGTAGGTTACTTTTTCACAATAGCAATCTTTATTATTTTCTGATGAAACAGATACACCTCATACTATGCTTTGTTAATTTTGAAAAGCTGGTGCTTTCAGTATTTTGCAGCAAGCAGACAAAAAAAATCTTATGAAGTACATGAACAGCTTAAGCTTTTTGACAATATCATGCTCTCATAAAGTAATAGCTTTTACCTTGCAGGGACTAGAGAAAGTATAGTTGAAAAAATTTATTGGATCTCAGAGCACTAATTAGGTGTAGAGAACCGACAGCTATATTATTAGTGGTGAGTATATGCTTGTAATTTTTTGGTTTGGTTGCCTCCTTGTACTACTCCTAAGTCTGACCTGAGAGAGTACTGTACTCAGAAGCACTCATGTGTTTGTGGTAGCCACTCTTTTTTATTTCCTAGTCACTGAATAAAGGGTTTGGATAAGATGTATGACATATGGCATATGATGTATGGCATATGTCTATGAAAACAGACTCAAGTGACTAGTTCAGACACAGGCACCAATTTTTAGTTGCCCAGCTAGGAGCAGATGGATTTCACCATGGTACCTTAAAAAGAAAAAATGCCTACATTTTTTAAATATATAGGTAATATGATCAAGCTACTTGAAAAAAAAAATAAAGAAAAATGAAAAAAAGAAAGAAAATATTGCTGTGAATTCTTAAAAAGAAACAAGACATTTAAAATTAAAGGGTAAATAGTTTTGCATTCGTCTCAAAAGCAAGCTATTTAAACACTATTTAGACTTGTATTTATGTTACAGGGTTTGGAATTTTAAGATAATCTTAAAAATATATTTCTGGTGTGGATAGGAGAACTTGTATGAACAAGACATTGTATGAGAGATTCTGAAACACGCATTCATAACTGACAAAGGGCTGTTAAGTACTTGCTCCAGCCCATCACATCATAATGATGTCCTACATCGTTCACTGCAGCGGCTTTCTAAACTGTAGAAGTCAAATACTGAAAAAAAAAAAAAAAAAAAAAAAAAAAAAAAAAAAAAAAAAAAAAAAAAAAAGAGCAATAAGTGACTCTCCTACTAACCTTCTACATTAGCCCTGTGTTCAAGCTACTCTTCAACAGGCAAGCCTCAAAGTAGTTCAGATCAACACTCTGAACATGTAATATTTTATCGTTTCTTGCTATTATTTTTACCTTTAAAATAAAAAATGTGTGGCATCCAACGGTACATACAGAAGTGAGTGTCTACATTTTTCTATTGAGTTATAGAATGACTTTGCTTATTTTGGGTCACATTCTGTGGCTGCACAATGGTGCTTTTGGATCCACAAATCAACCTAAAATTGAATAAAATTTGGCTTTTTTAGGTGTTTGGTAGGATTAGAGAGGCACTCTGCAAGACTGAAAACTACATTTGAGTTTTATAGTTGAAAAATAAAAATGGATGCTTTCTGGAGAATCTAATGATGCAGAGGCAAAAAATAATAAAAATACATATTGTTATATTTATTTAAATTCCTCATCTCATCTGAATAGCACAGGAAAAAATTGTGGAAGGAAAAAATTGTGGAAGAAAAAAATACCAGCTCATCAATTTAACAGGTCTGCTTAGAGTCTATACGAATCAGGCAAATATTTGAGAAAACTTATTTTATACACCCACCTCCTGACCTTCAAAAGCCGACTTCAAAATGAATGACAGAAGCAAAAACATTCTTCAACATATATAAAACACAAGGAATAATAATAATCTGATTTAATCCGTTGTAAATGGAACTGTATGAGTTTTGTCTCAGGTAAGAATCTTCTTTCAAGGCAACTGTTTTCCAAATAAATGTTCATGAATGATTTAGAGTAGAGAATAAGGATTTCAACCACCCCCTAAGACGATAGTATTGGATCAATAGGATTTACCCGTATAAAATATTGTATATGAGAAAGGTAAATATAATTTAAAATACTTTTGTCTGTCTCATAGGATTCACGCCTTGGTAGTTAAGTGTACCAATAGAGCTAGAAAATATATGATGTCTTTTTCTCAGGAAATCATAGTTCCTCAAGTAGAAAACAAATTTTACCCTCCACAGTACTATGTCTTTTTATTGTGTAGTGAATTAAATAATATAATGTTCTAATATAACTCCTATGAATTTTCAGATTTCACCAGTGACATTCCGGTTATCTCATGAGTCTCAAAGGTAACCAGAGGAAAATTATTTTTAATTGAGAACAGGAAACAAAAAAAAAAATGCTGTTCAGCGAAGTTTTCAAACTTCATATTTTATTCATATTTACTTCATACTCACAAATCATTTTGATGTAGAATGTGCTTAAATATATCATTAATTAATTCCCTGGTTTTAGATACATTTCATAATAGATGATCTCACTTTTACTCATATTCTTAGAATTGCAAATCAGCAAAAACAATACACAATTCAGTACAGTAAACAACAACAATCAAAATAAAGTAATAAAAAGAAATTCTGGTGATTGATACTGCATTTTTTCCAATAGAGGTCTCTGGCACTTTCAATTATACCCCATTCCCTCTGCTTTTCAGCTCCCATATGTCAAGAACACAAATGGATGAGAGGCAAAATTTTCCCACCTCAGGTACAAGAGCTAAGTGAAGCATTTAATACATTCTGTATTGTCAGAAAATCTGCACTTCTGGCAAAGTTCTGCAGTCAGAAAGCGGTAGTGCCATTTTGTGCAACTTGTGAAGGACAAGAGGGACAGAAGAGAAGGATTTTGAGCTCACAGCTCTATCCTGCTTTTTAGACTCTCCATGGGTAATGTCCTTTCCCCCGTACCACAGACCCTATTGACCATCAACTTCTCTGAAGAAGGTTATGGTTTGAAGAAGGTCAAGTTTTCTACTTTTTCCTGATACTCGCAAGAGCCAACCCTTCCAAGAACAAACACTGCTGGGTAAAAGAGTGGAGAAATTCCTACTGACATCCACAGAGAAAGCCATCATGCCCTAATAGAATGATGTGGGTAGCACTCTGCAGCATATGGTCCTCCAAGAAGAGCGCACTGAAGAAATGCATGGGAGAAAAGAGGTCATGCCAGAAGTCTTCATGAGATGCTGATCTTAGTATGTCACACTAAATGCACTTATTATCCATCTTTACCACTAATCCTTGGCCACTCAAATGAAATGATCTATTATATTTAAAAATTAATGTGAGAATAAAATAAGACATTTATTCCAGCAACACTATCACAGAAATTTTGTAAACTAGAGGAATAATTATGTTTGGACTCCCAACCTCGATTTCACATTTCAAATGCTGAAGTTGTTGTCCTGTCAGCAGCAGTTAACTTTCTGTGATTAACAGACTGTGGAAAAAAAAACTAAAACCCTTAAGTTTTCAGAAGTTAAAGATATAGGCACTTGAAGATGCCAAAATTTTTTACATTTTTGGTCAGGGAGTTTATAACCAAATGAGGTATCCTTAATTTTTTATTTATGCACACATATAAAAGCATTCTATTCTAATCTATACAGGAAAAATGAGTGACGATCCATTCACAAAATATTTCTGATCCTTAATAATTACATTCACTCTGTGAACAACAATATAATTTATAGGGATTTTTGCCTTTCTCCTGTTTTGATGAGCCAACAAGCATATTTTTTTTTTTGTAACATACTTTACTTAATTTCTTTTCACTTCCATCACACTTAGGGGTAAGCCAAATTCCCCACTAACATATATTTTAGTGACTTCAACATTGTTATATTGGAGTAGTTGAAGCAAACTCTTAATTTCACTGGTGCATCTGAAGTTATTTCAGAGGTGACAAACAATAGCAGGCCCAGTCATTTCTGTTCTTCCATATCTTTCCCACACTTGTCCTAGAAATATTGCCCACATGCTGAATCCCTGTCTCATCCTCTGGCTGATAGAAAACCAGTTGCTTCAGTGTGTAGCGACTCACACTCTTCACTCTTGCTGCTGACAGAAACTTGCAATGGGTTCAATGAGATGGCTTAGAGTTTCCACATCTGGAAACTTAGAGCTGGTCAAGTCAGATGGTGTCAAAATTTTTGAGAAGCTGAACACATGATCAATGTAGGATTGTACTGCCCTCCTTTTATCAGTGATGTTACAGATGGTTGTGATTAGGTCATATGTGCCTTTCTTCTCTCTGAATACGCCCTTTAACTTCATGAGATCCTTCATCATATGGACAAGGACTTTGTTCTTAAGCAGAATCTGGAAGATGTTATGATTGTAATAACACTTTGCTATGCTGTTTTTTCTTTGTTGAGGGCAAAAAGATCACCTTTGTCCAATTATTTTTCTAGCCATTTCAACATCAGTGCAAATTTGTCACATGAGATCAGTTCTGATCACCAATTGCTTTTATCGGTTCTCGTAACATGTTAGCTACTGCTGTTCTTTTTTTTGTGGATAAGCACATACATAGTTCCTCTAACTCAACTAATAGCTCTGTTCTCTTTTTGTCATCATCCTATGTGGTGAATAACTCTGATGAAGCATGTGGACTGATGCATTCAACAAGGTGTTTAATATTAGTAGCTTTAAACCCCGATACTATCCTAAGGCCTAAAGCCTGTCACAGCTTTGCAAATTAGCTTATTCACCATATTCACACGATGAGAAACCTAAAGTTGTCTTAACATGTAGACATTATCTACAGAAGCAAAAATGAAAGAGAAGTTGTATGAGAATTGTAATTGTCAAAACAAGTGCACCCTATACGTCAATAAACTACTGTGCTATATTCAGAGCTCATCCTACTTACTGGTAGATCATGACCTTGTCACTCCTGTAGGCAGGAGAAAAAGATAGCCCTTTGAAGTGGCAAAATGAGAGCTGCATATAGATATTCTATATCAGAAGAATTAGATTTGGCTACCTTTTCCCTTTCTGAATGACAGGGAGCTGAGCCAATGTTCTGGCCTTTTGGTGTGGTTATATTATCTTGTATTATTCGTAATCTGAGTAGCAGAATCCTTCTGACTATTGATTCAAGGTAATCGGCTTGAAGATATAAGCATAATGACCACTCAATTCTTCAAGTTTTGTCTAAGTTGTGTCCTCCAACAAACCAACTTGGTTTGTGCAGTTAGTAAAGCTCTTCCCTATATAACTGTCCTAGCCCACAGCCCTGAGCACACTCCTGTGTAGTAAATACAGGTGAGCCTGATGCTCCGGTCTCACCACTGTAATTTCTGCTTACCAGCTTCGGTACAGTCATATTCAATCATTAAATTAGAGAATCATTAAGCATGATAAAGGGAGGGGTTCCAGGTAGAGGAAAATGTTGGTGAAGCTAGGAATAACAGAACTGCAGAGCTGCTGACAGGAGCACAGACATAACTATGTCCCACAATCACTCAAGCACACTTTATCTGTGTTTTGTCACTTCCTACCATCCCATTATCACTTTTTGGCACTGTATATTTGCACATAACTCCTTTGTGGGAGCATCTTAAAGTTCTAGACTGTACTTAACTGCCATAAGTGAGTAATTATGATACAGAAACTACACTACCCCTAGTAGGAGCCTGTAATTTATCCTGGAATACCAGAAAAAATTCACAGGTCTGGAAAAGCCTTAAACAGAAATAATAGATAAAAAACTGGTTATGAGCTGAATTCAGAATTAATTTAAATGAGAAATTTAGCAAAAAAGTTTAACACTGAGGTTAATTAATTATTAAGTGATGTGGTAGAACTTGAATGGCTTTGACGGAAGGAATAAAACAGACACTGATGGTGTTCTTGCTTTCCCCCTCCATCACAGATGGTTACATTCACTTCAAAGTCCAGGTGCCTTCCTGGCTTTTACTAAGAACACAATACAAATCTTCAGGTTTTTCTTGTAAATATGCTTTTGTTAAGCATGATTTTTTTTATTCATTATGGGTGTATCTGAAAGAAATGTAAAGGAGGGTGATATATGAGAAGTCATATTAGATGATTTAATAGTGTCTTTTAGGTGTTAAACTCAATGTTGTGAGGTTATGATTGTTTTCTTATGACCCATGTGGAAGGAATTTAACCTATTCCTACAAACAGCAAGTATGTCCTAAGGATACTCTTAGTCATACTCATCACTTTCCACCGAAACATACCAGGCCACTGAAGTCTTATAATTTCTTGCTAGAAGATATTTCTGCACTCCATCTGTATACGTACTACAGACAAACAAATACACTCACAGACAAGGAACTTGATAAGAAGAAATTAAGCATAACCAAGAGTAACATATCTGTGTTCAACTGAAACTTGAACAAAGACCCTTCAGAATAATGGTAGTTATGTGTCATTGTGAATACAATAATTTCAGATATTTGAATTCTTATTTAAAGTTATGTTTGCGTTTTTTTAAAAGTAATAGAAAATGTGAAAAGACATCTTAGTCTCCCTGGTAAAAGTAAAAACTCCTGGCTTACAAAGTAATAAAAAGTAAATTTCTGCATTTGCTCTTGGTCTTTGTAGTTTCAACAGAATATTTACAGATAGATTTATGGGTGTGGAGATATTGGAGATGTTTTCCTTAATTTATGATGTCTCGATTCTACTTATGATATTACATCATAGTCATTTATTATTTTTTTTTACTGAGTAAAAGAATTCATCAACTTTTAATTCTTTATAAATACATCTAGTGTTATCAGGCCCAGGAAGATGTATTATTACATGCTTGCAATTACATTAAACCAATAAGCATTAAGAGGGTGAATAAAGAGGTCTTCCTCCCAGACAAGTACTGGAGGACTTAGGTATTTGTGTGGCCTTATTCTCTTAGACAACCAGGACTTTTACAAGGAGGATGTCAAATGGCCTATAGTCAGATGTAGATTTCTTTCCAGTGTAGGAGTTGGACTACATTGCACTCTGAGAGAAAATCCCTCATCAACGTAGAAGTGCTTTCTATAGAAGAAATAAGTGGAAGGTCAAGATGGCCAACTGACAGGAAGTTAGGTGTGGTGACTATGAGAGGAGGCAGGAGTTTCTGAAATCCTTCAACTGTACCTGTAGTGGCTGCTTTACTGAGAAACGAAACAACCAAGGAGGACAATCTGCAGAAAATTCTGCAAGAGACTGCAAGGGTTATTCACACCTCCTGCCTGACTGTTCCTGTGAATTTTTGCATAGTGAATTGTGACAAACTGTCACGTGGAAAGCAAATCTCTACAGCTGACTCCAATTAGCCACTAATCCTTCCAGAAATTACTTAGAGTGAGAGAAGCTAGAGGAAAAGGGTGGAGGATGCAGCAGCAGTACTTCAAGATCCAACTTTTTCTAAGAGAAGGAGAAACATTTCCAAAAAAATGATTGCATGATAATGAGGGTCCAAGAATAAATTTGCTCTAAGTGGTGTATGAACAATTTGTTAAAATTGTACAAGAGGAGCATAGTTTGGGGATGACTCCCTAGAGCCTTTTTTTGTTGTTGAAGGAATAAAAGAACCGATGAGAAAAATTGAAAGGGTATAAACTACATATTGACCATGCTTTTTTTAAGAGATTTGGCAATTTTTCTGGATTCTCCAAGTCGATGTGTTAGTTCTGATTCAGGCAATGTAACTAGCCTGAGAAATATAGAAATATTACAGTTCAATCTAAAAGTAGAAAAAAAAAAACATTAAACTGAGAGAATATCTTTTTATCTATGTCAGAACATAGTTTAGCATTGTCGTGGACTAGCAAATAATTTATTTTCTCATCTGTCGCAGTTTGTGATGCACGTGTTTACAATGTGTTTTTCTTATTACCTTATTCTACCTAAGTTTCAGAACACACCAATTAGTTATTAAAATGTTCCTTCTATAGGATAACTTCTTTAAAAATTGGTTTCTGGTCACTTATCGCATACTTTATTATATATGACATGAACAATTCACATCATAGTTTTCAATACTACTTCCAAAACTACTGAAAATATATAATTCTGGATTCACTTTTGCAGCTGCTCAGAAGAAATCCCAGGCAAAACTATTAAGAAATGTTTTATGCTCTGCAGTGAATAATGACTCTTCCCTCAACATAAATACTTTCATAACTAAGAAGAAATGAAAAAGTGTAAACTAATTTGTACTATTCCTATGAAATATTTCTTTAATATTCTGGTATAGTATAATTTAACTGTTTTTAAAAACCTTTCTAAGTATTCTCAATTTAACGAGTGTGATTTGCAACTACTCCTGCCTGTACAGTCAATCTTATACGAAGCTGAAATACCTCACTTAATAAAAAACAATTATTGCTCATGTCAAGCAAAAGTAAGTATAAAGATGTTAAAAGGTTTTAATGGATTTCTTCAGAGTAGTAGAATATCAAACACTGAAAATTGTATACATGTTTGAAAGCAGATAGCAAAAACTTGTTAGACACATCGGTAGACTACTACCATTAGAAACATTATTACTCCTTTACAAAATGTCCAGAACTATTTCCTGCGCTGATGAGCCTTGAAAATTTTAAACATTTAACAAGTAAAATTATTTTTCCATGTTAATTTAAGGAACCTCATGAATATGTTTTGTTCAATTAATTAAATTCTTACACATTTAAATAAAATAGGGTTTGGTTTTTTTTCATTAAATCATCACTTCCACGGTTTTCCAAGACACTTGAACTTTCATTGCTAATATGGAAGTGTTGTTTAGATTTTTGTCACAACTTTTCTCAGTCTCTGACTATGTTGCTGTTGTCTGTGGTGCTCTGCAAAAAAATAAATAAAATGAAACTTTGTACTTAATGTTTTTACTTAAACTTTTTTCTCTGACTTTCACTGCATAGTATGTTTCCCTGTTCTTTACAAGGACATAATTCACATACGATGTTATTAGTCATTTCTTTCACATTATGATAGTAAACTTTTCTCACAAATCTTTCCCAAGTTAATTATATTTATGGTTTTCTAAAATCTATCCAGTGACAGGAAATCTTCTTTTGCCATATTTATGAAAAATGGGGGATTATTTTGCACAGTATACAAACCAGAGAACTCCATAATAATGCAATTTTCTAAAATTTATAACTTAGCTGTGTTTGTACAACTCTGGACAATCTTCCCCTAAATTGCTTCCTCATATTGTCTGGAATACTTTTAGAGATAGCCACAATTAACCACAAGTTGTATTTTTTAAATTTTGGGGTTTAATTGAAACATATTTGCTCATTGATTACACTGTTTTCTGTTTAACGTATTCACTTTTCAAAAAAAAAAAAAAAAAAAAATCCATCACTTGATGTATTTAATTCTTTCCATTACACTTTTTCTCTCTAAACTAACTTATTTGAAGCTGATATTCATATATAGACAAAATATGTGTGATAGGTAGATAAGTTCTTATCAGCACGCACCTGGGATAACTATGTTACTAATGAATAGGGGAGCCATGAATGAGCTCTGTAAGACACCTAAATGGAGTGGCAGAAATATTCTTTATGATGGTACCATTTTTCCCAGAATTCAAAGGTGTTCATTGGTCACTGACTGGTTTGCAAGTGTGATATATGGGACAGTATCCCATCTAAATGAACAGGAAAAAAAAGGTAAGAATTGCAGAGCTACTTATTTTGAGTAACTGCAGTAAGCAGAAACTTGTGCCATTTCTCTGCTTCATTCCACCAGAAGCCACAGCGCAGAGCACAAACCAGTTTCCATCACTCTTTAGTTCAGAGAGAGAAGTATCAAGTAACACCTTTCTACTTTTTTCAGTACTGTGTAAGAAAAATTAGGGTGAATTTTCATTATACGATGCCTTTAATTCTTCACATATTTTAAATGTTCTCACTGTTTGGCTGTCCCTGAATGAGTCATTCTGCTTTCCTTACCGTCTTTCATTCTTTTCCTTTTTTTCCTTCTTCTGTTTGCCATGTTATGTGCAGTAATACGCACATAATTTTCACTGTTGCTTTTCTTTCGTCTAAGCTACTTTGTGTTTTTAAGGAATGAAAGTGCTTCCTTTGGTGACATGTCCTGAAGAAAAAGTAAACTTCTTTTTAACAAGGAAAAATCTTTTAAACAGTTTACAGTTTCCATTTTCATTTTTTCCTGACTTATAAAATGTTTCTCAGCAAAGTTTCTGTCCTTGGCAAGCTATCCTTTTCAAAATTCTAAATGTATATAATAAACCCACGACACAATCTATTTGCACACATACTCATGTATTGAATATAACATAAAATAGATCATGACAGAGGTCTTGTATAAACACACAAACCTCACTGAATATATATTATCAGAGGTTTGGGGGTTTTTTAATTTTTTTTTTCTTATTTTATTAGAGGCTTCTATGACAAGCAGGTTTTGCCAGAGTGAAAGCCCTGCAATATTATAGGAGACTTCACTATGAAAGACATAAGTTAGCTTTTTTTTTTGTCCTTTCTCACTTATTCTGCACTGCAAGTGCTCAGAGAGCACTGATAAACTTCCAAGACAATCTGCTCCTGAGCTACCAAGTGTTCAGAAATCTGTGTGGTTTTTTTTAGAGGGTGACATTTTTTTTCCTTTCTAGGTCTTCCTCATTGATTCCCCTTTTGAGGGGAGCACCAAGGAATTTAAGCAAGGGGGAATCTGCATTCTTTTTAGTATCACTCTATGCTATGACCTGCCCTGCAGCATGCCACATAAAATCCAAAAATTAGGTATAAATCTGTTACACAGGCATGCTACTTGCTAGAATGATCATTTGTTTTATTAGTTGAGACACACATTTCAATTGTCATCTTTACGTTTCAATGTTGAGATAACCAGGAGCAATTAACAACCACTGGGATCAGAGACAATTTTCTTTAAAATGAGATCCTTCTTTCTGGTGCATGTTTACATGACAGCTTGATCCAGAATCTGTGCAGTCACCTTGTGCAGCTGGCCCATCATATTGTACTTCAGAAGGTGAAGTTTACATGAAGCATAATGAGCCTCTCCAGACTTTTTGCAGGAAAAAAAAAAAAAAAAAGGTGTGCCTTCTAATTAAATTGTGTGACATTCATTGTTTGGGTTTTTAAAAATGACTGCTATACAACAGAGAGCTTGATTGTCCCTATATTTACTTTTGTGCAGTAGTAGTAAAAATCTAGGAGTACAACACTGGGTAATAACCTTTCTAATCAAGCCACTGCTTGGTTACTGCACCCCAGTATTTTTGGCACTGAAGATGTAACTTACTGATACACAGCATGCAGTGGACAAACATCATTAAAATGTTTTCACATTTTTTTCTCAGCTTAAGTACTTGAACTTGTTTGCTACTCCACAGAAGTACTCCTGGTTTTTGGACCTGGATTTGAAAAATGTCTTTTAATGAAAGATAAAGACCTGAAAGTTATATAAAATAAGTTGTAGCTCATTAAGAATTGCAGAAAGCTTTCAGACTCTATAGTGGAACACTGGTGGGTTTATTACTAAAATAAAATATATTTATTCAAAAACAGTTTTCTGTGTATTGTTGAATTTCAAAGATGGAAGCCTTTGTCCTTTTAAATGAGCATGTTTCCAAAGGTAAAAATAAGGTAGATCAAACTTCAGTCTCTGCCCAGGAAATGTTCAGAGTTCACTCTCTCTGCCTTGCCTTTTCCTTGTGCTCCAGGGATATCTTAGATTCAGTATAAAGTATTGATATTTGACAAAAGAAGAAGTAAAAAAAAAAATATCCTTAAGTTTTCTACCAAAGATATTGTAGAGATAGAATCCCAGAGTGCTAAAATTAGGTTAGGGTGGTTTTTTTCTTATATATAGATGGCAGGAAAAAACTCACCAAGTCTGCAAAAATTAAAAGAACACAGAGACATTCTTGTCAGTCAAAAAACCTCAAAAAAAAATCAGGAATATTTTGGGGAAGTATTTTTAAATGGACTGCTTATCTTTACTTTGCTTGGGCAGGGTGATTTTAAAAGTATGTCTTCAGACTTCCTGTAATAGTGTGAATTGGTTTCGGTTATTTAAGTTGAAATATCCATACTACTTGCTTGGAATAGTGATGAAGGATGTCAAAGGGCATTCCTAAAGCTCAAACAAGCATTAATCGCACCTTCAATATTCTTGCACAGATTTAAACTCTTCATTTGAAATCTTTATGGAAGCCAGAAAACTTGATCTTGGAACCATTCTTGCTCAGACCCTGGAGGGTGAAGAGAAGATCATTACACATACTCCTCACCTGCTGACTTAAGTGGAATGAAATTACGTAGTCTTTAAAGCAACAGAAACACCATTTACAGTCAAAGCCCTGCGGCAGTCTGGCCCTTCTTTCTCTGAGCTGTAGTTATTGGCAATGCCAGTATACGACCCACGGCTTAGACTCCACCTCCTCTCCTCATTACAAATTACCTTCTTTGTAGTCCTGCACCTTCCATATTTTTGATAGAGATGCCACAGAGCCAACTGCACAAAGAAAGAAGAAAACATAACATTTGCAGAAGGTGTATTTAAAACTCAATCCTATGTGTCAGTCAGAATAAAGCAGCTATTTCTTGTTCTGTGTCCAATTCATACACAACATGCTGAACAGCTTCCCACAAACACTTCCACCTTAAATTATTAGGAAAAAATTAGAAATGCAGGATTGAGATCAGCAATTAATTTTCTTTCGGGTTAGAAAAAACTTGTTTCTGTGGAAATACTCACTTTAGCTGTTGTTCATTCATCACTGTCTCCATTGTGTAAAGACGGATGAAGCTCTTCTTTCATCTTTTGAGTTAAAGTTCAAGTGCATAAACAGGTCAGTGAGAGAACTCTGCCTTTTCCAAAGACTGGTTACAAGGTTGTGTCTCTGGGATTTTTAGTCTCATACCTTTCACACACAGAAAAATCAGATAATCCACCTAACCCTAAAAAAATTCCCTACTCTTGAAGATTCAGTGATGGCATTCATCTAAGGAACATCTACCCACAGTAGCCTGGCAGCATCTACCAATCAGAAGTCGGGCTTTGACTTTTTTTAAATTGGTTTAAGCTGGCATATTTATAGCTGTTAGTGGCTTCAAGGTCTTTCTTTTTGTTCACCAACCAAAGACACTTTGACCGAATTGTCTACAGTGCCAAGCAGCTAGGATTTGAGCTGACATTAGCGGGAGATGTAGACCTTCCAGATTTGCAAATATGATCCTGCACTAGATATTTTCAAATTTTAAAAATGTGACTTTTTTGAAATATTTTGTTTCAATTTCCAATCATATGTCTGTGAAAATGAGATTCCAAAATGTAAACTGACAATATACTGAGGATTTTACAGCCAGGTAGATACCTTAGATCCTTATGAAACAACTTCTCTTAGATTGAAATCTCTAATTCTGAACTCTCACACAAAACACTATTAAACTAACCAGAAATCAAGCAGCAAATAGGACCTTCTAGGTCTTCTAGGACTGTGAAATAACCATACAACAGAGACTGGAAGCAAGTACAATGTTTACAACATGAATTAGTGGGAGGTTACATTACTTGGGTGGTTTTCAAGGTTTGCCATTCATGCTGACTCCACTTACGGTTTAGACACTTTGGGAGAGGACCCCAGTCACCCAACTTCGTGTAATGCACAGTTTCTATCTACGGTTAAATTTCTAGCTGTACTCAAACTAGAAAAATAGACTCTACAATAACATCTTTTCCCATGAATGTTAACTTCTCACCACTTTACTTGTACCTTAGAACTACGGCAGTTATCTTCAGGAAAAAAAACCCACCCAACAACATTTCTCCACACATTCTGATCTCTAAAAAAAAACCTATAAAATTTATTTGTCTATAAGATGTTTTATATATTTTCTTATTTCTGATGTCCCAAAGAACGGAGGTATAGAACTGTCCTCTAGTATTATCTAAGGGGGAATGTATGAGACACATTTCAATCGAGCAAATCTAGTTTCCATCAGCTGATTATCTCCTCTAAGATACTATGTTTTCAATAACATCAGTCCTTGACAGTACACTATAAACGAATCATACTCACGAGTACTTGCAGCCATTCATATACTCCTACTGCTACTTCTAGATGCATATTCACCCCAAGATCTGTATCTTCTGGTTGTATTGAACTGTGTTCTGCAATTAAATGATTTCCCCTTTTCCCTTAAGGAAGTCTAAAGCCTCTAAAGGGAGAGATGCTTTTATAGATTGTATACAGGATGAGGGAATCTCAAATATTTAACATCAGAAAGAGGAACTCATTACAGTCAGAGCCTGGGCTGAGTATTTTATGCCTTAGAAAAAAGATTCTAAAGTTTTCCCAGCAATTTTTAACAGCAGTGCTCAAACTTGCGAGAGAAAGTTAAGAAATCTGAACACCTTAATCATGAAATGTTATAGTCGTCTGTAGAAGATAAGCCTGAAGTAATAGGAGCAGTTATTGCAGAAAATGTTGTTATATTTCATTTTCTGAAATCTCCTGATGACCACTTGATCGGGAAAGGGGAGTAGTAGAGCCTTTATAGCAATAGTGCACACAGATAGTGATGTGTTTGCTAAGCTGATCAATAGCATGATTAACTTGGCCAAGCAAAAGACTGATCAATCTTATTATTGATCAGCTAAGCAAACATATTAGTGTGCCTGTGTAGCATGGCTACACTGTGCCTATTAGTGTTTCATCAGGATATACATGCATTGAGTTATTCAAATGATCTTGCAACAGATGCGTACTGTTTGTCTAGAACCAAAGCAGAGATAAATTGATCACAGTCTCTTGCTCAGAAGGCAGAAAACTGACATTAGATTAACAAATTAAAAAAAAAAAAATTATTTAAATATACAATATAAAACAAATCTTTCCTTATCACAACTTTTTTACTGAATCTCTGTGACAGCTGTATTTCTTAAAGCAGCTCAGTTGCTATTTTGACTTTTCTGGAAAATGTGTTAGTTCAACAAAGACATACAAAATACTTCTCCTGTAATGCTCCCTCAATTCTAAAACAAGACAGACGATTTTTTTTTCTCCAGTGGCAATATGGCCTCAAAAGCCATACTTTAAAAACTGACATAGCCTATGGGAAAAAAAAAAATGAACTGGGATTGTGTAAGTGAGTTGCTGTTATCCAGCTGTATTTAGATCTAATCAATCAGCTCTTGTTCAAGGTTAGATGTCTGTGAAGATCAATTTTTTAAAGCAACTCAAGTATTTTTTTGTTTGCTGCTAAAAAATGACTCCAAAATGTTTGTGTTTTAGGGGTTAAGTTTTAAACAAATCATAGAACCATATATATGTATTTCCATAACTGAAAAGATTTATAGTTTTAGACATGCTGTCTACTCTGCTATTATCAGTCTCCCCGTTATCTTCCTCTGACTTTGTCTTTCAGTTTGTCTGTATCTTTTTGTATAAATTCAGCCTTCATGGAAAACCGCTGGATTCAGTAAAATTAAATTAACAGTGAACTTTTCTTTCAGTGTCTTATCTATAGAGAAATTGAAGTAACTCAGCAAGATGTTGCATTTTCATAACCCTCTTTTCTTTGCTTCTTTTCAGCAGTTACCCCATATTATCTCCAGGACTAGTTTTGGAAAGATATTTAGATAACTGCAGAGAAATTCACATCATTAAAGCTTAATTATGGGACTACAAGACACACTCCTTCTCTGAACACCTGAGTGCAGGTTAGTATCCTTGATTTTTGTAAGAAGCTAATTATTACAATTAGTAGAAATGCTTAGACACTCACATAGTGTCAGAAAGTCTGAAATAACTTCACGGATACTAATTCAGAACAAACACTTTTTTCCACATATAAATCCCAGAGTAAAGGTTCCTTGCAACAGGAAGTAAGAGTGCCGTACCTACAATGCTAGGAGAACTCATAATCAAAGTATAGCCAAAAATGGAAGACGATGGTAACAAGAAGATATAGTTATGCTAGGTAGCAGACATATCAGTCTAGCATAGAATCATAGAATCAT
>VXBW01006225.1:0-19485 GCA_013400375.1 Thinocorus orbignyianus
AACCATTCTGTGATTATTATAATTAGCAAGGATTTGAGCAGTGTAAAGGACATCACGGGTATGGTGTTGGGTTCACTGCATACTGAAAAATGTGTGGAAGTGTTGGTGTCCCAAAGAAAGCAGTAGAGAAGCAGGTGTTCTCAGTTTCTCAGCTTGTTTTCACTGCCTGTCCCAGAAATAACCAATTTATTTAGCTTGCACTGAGTGCAAGAAATGCCTTGCTCCAGCCCAGCAGTGGCAGTGTAGTGGTTTGCTTCTTTTCCCTGTGAAGTAGAATCAAGGGATTTGTGGGTTTGCAGGCAATGCTTTCTTGTGGATTCTTGGGTATAGCCTAAGAATACTGATATTTTAGAACCTTCCCTTGGTGGTTTTATCAGTGCTTTAAAGCACGGCACATTGTAAATCCTCAGTTTTGAATGCATCTTCCAAGAGACTTGGCCTAATGAAAAGAGAAGGTGGGTATTCAGTGTCCAGAAAGTGTTGAGTTAAATGATTGGTAGTGAAGCAGGAGCATGATAGCCTAGGCTTTTAGAGAGAATTTGTCAATCTTGAAGTCTGTCTCAAGTCTGTGTCTTAAACCTGACTGCACCTTGTGCTGGCCTTTGCTGATCTCTTAAACTTTTTCTTGTCACCACGTAGGTTGTTGGAGGCCATTCCTCCTTCTGCAGTGGACTACTTCAAAAAATCTGCTCAAGAGCTCATAGATGAAAAAGGAGCGGTTGCTGCCCTGGCTGCAGCTCTGGCCCACATTTCTGGGGCAGCCTACATACAGCAGCGCTCCTTGCTCAACTCAGCCGCGGTAAATACTGTGTTCCGACAATGCTCCAGTAGCAAGTTATGGTGTAGTTCATTAGTTGGTGAGCTTACAGGCTGTCCAACCAAGTTTAGTTTTGTAAATGTTTCTCTCTGTTTCCTGAAGGGCTTTGTGACCATGGTGTTAAAGTGTTCAATAGAAATACGAACCATGAGCTACGCCTGGCGAGGACTGAAAGAGCAGCTTGGTGAGGAAGTGGATGCCAAAATATCCGGAATGAGGTTCCTCAAGGGGAAGATGGTAAGATGGCCCAGCCTTGGGGAAGGAGGGTGTGTGTGGTTTCTTGCAGTGGTTGAGCCAGGAGTTCTGAACTATCAGTTGAGGAAATGTTGATGCCTCACTCTGTTCCTACTCAATCTCATTTCTCACAAAGTGGTGACCTGTCATGAGCTCACCTGAAGCTGCTGTTTATGCATTGTTAAAAAAACCCAAACATTGAAGCTAGAAAGACACTTACTTGAATGGAGACATTGCTCCTAAATGATAATGCAGGAATTCTCTCCTAATTCTCTCTCTGAGGAGGAACTTCTTCACTTTGAGGGTGGCAGAGCCCTGGAACAGGCTGCCCAGAGAGGTGGTGGAGTCTCCATTTCTGGAGGCATTCAAAACCCACCTGGACATGTTTCTGTGCAACCTGCTCTGGGTGGACCTGCTTTGGCAGGGGGTTGGACTAGATGATCTCCAGAGGTCCCTTCCAACCCCAGAGCATTCTTGGATTCTTAAAAAAAAAAAAAGTTCCAGGTGATGCCTGTCTTGCCATTGAACAGACAGTCTGATTGCAGGCAGTGCTGCTGTCAGCACAGAGCATTTGAATCTGCATTTTGAGTTCTTGTGTTTTAACTGTTTTTTTCTTTTTTTTTTCTTCCCTTCAGTTTATCAAAAATCTTCCCCCAAAAGATCATGTTTTCTGCCATTTCTGGTTTCTGCAGTTTGCATGTGTGAGTGGTTGGCTGTCTGGAGTTGTGTGCCTGTGTTCTTGGTTATATTTGTATCTTTAAAAAGCAAATGCCTTTTTTTCTTTCTCCTGTTACAGGGAGTGTGCTTTGATATCCCTGTTGATGAACTGAGTAACATACAGGTATGTTTTTTGTAGCCAGAATTGGCTTTGGAACCTGGTGATATGAACTTTTGATTGCCATATATAGGATTGAAAATAGGGTGGTTTGGGAGGAAAGGAGGGTGTAGCCAGGGAATGTTGGTCTCTTCTTCCGAGGAATAAGTGATGGAACAAGAGGAAACAGTTTCAAGTTGCACCAGGGGAGGATCAGACTGGGTATCAGGAAAAATGTTTACACAGAAAGGGTTCTGAAGCCTTGGAATGGGCTGCCCAGGGAAGGGGTTGAGGCACCATCCCTGGAGGGATTGAAAAGCTGGATTGACAGATTTTAGAGTTTAGCGATGGTTGGACTCAGTCATCTTAAAGGCCCCTTCCAACCCAGACAATTCTATGATTCAGTTTGTGTTTTAATAAGGATGTTGCATAGATTACAGAGTCATTGGAGCACAGCACAGTCATTAGAAAATACCTTGTCGTGCCTCTGTCTCATTTCAGTTCTCATTATATTACCTGATTTTATGAAACAATCCCGTGTTCTTTGGCTGTTTTGTGTTCTGACCTCTCCAGTGTATTTGAGAGTTAACCACCTTTCTGTTGCCTTCGCTCCCTCTTCTCCCTTTGTGTTTTTTTATCCTTTGTCACAGAGCTGTGGGTTGTGTCCCCCCTGAGAAGGATTTGTCTGGAAATGCCTTTGCATCCATCGTTGCTTTTATTGCGATAGGGCACTTTGGGCACCCCTGCAGCCACGTAAAGGCTTGTTCTCCATCTTTTGTTCCAGGAGCAGTGGAGGGACACCAGGCGCTGGCAGCTGTCGGTGGCAAAGGAATTGCCCGAGCTGGAAGAGTCCCTGCAGGAGGCGGGACGGGGTTTCTCCAGGTTTGGAAATGGGAGGCAAAGTGACGGCAGCTTCAAGAGAAACAACTGGTTTAAAAATGGAAACCGGGGACGTGATTTTAACAAGTGACTTTGTTCGGCTTCTGGTACAGATGACGGGACTGAGTCGATTTTTATCAAACAGTAAAAAGCCTGTTAGACATTCCTCTTTGTCTTTATTGCTTGACGAAGCAGCTTGGCTGAGGATCGCTGAGGTGACGGAGGGTTTGGGAAGGTTCTTCTTTCTGCCCGCCAAACCAGCTGCTGCCCTTTGCCCGTCGATAACCCAGATGCATTTTTCACTGGAAACTCAGCGCTGTGGGGGAGCAGCGCTGTTACAGACTGGCCCGGCACCGCTTGCATTAAAAAATTGGTTATAAAACAGTATTTCCTCAGAAAAATTTGAGATTGAGGCCCCTCAGCAACTGCCTGCAGGAGTCTCTTGGGGGCTCCATTGGGGGCTCCGTTGCGGGGGACTCCCGCTTGCCTGTCGCCGGCTGCTGTTTCTCGCACCGTTTGCTGTCGGCCCCCGTGTTTTCGGTCGCGATTTTGGGGCAGAATCTGTGGTAACGGGTAATGGCGGGAGCGCGGCGGTCGCCATGNCCTGCCGAGACAACCCACGCATCAGCCTGGACCCCCTCCCCCCGCCGGGGGGGGGGGGGGGGGGGGGGGGGGGGGGCCGCCTTCCCCCCCGCAGCGCGGCGCCGATTGGCCGGTGGCGCGTCAGGTGGGTGCGCGCGTGACGCGGTCGGCCAGGGGAGGAGGAGGAGGGAAGATGGCGGCGGCGGGCAGCGGCTGGGCGGCCGTCTGCGAGAAGTTCCGCACCGCCCGCACCCTCTCCACCGTAGAGTCCCGCAAAGACCCGGAGACGGAGCCCTACCGCTCCAAGTACAGCGCCCGCGCCCTGCTGCAGGAGGTCAAGCAGCTGCTGAGCGCTGCCGAGGAAGGCGACGAGGCGCGGCTGCTGGCCGTGCGGCGGGCCGTGCTGGAGTACGAGCTGGGCGTCAACCACACCGACACCGAGGAGCTGTCGGCCGGAGAGGAGCACCTGCAGCGCTGCACCCAGCTGCTGGAGCCGCACCGCCTCTCCCCGGACTGTGTCTCCCTCTACATCCAGGCCCAGGTGGGCTGGGGCCGCGCAGGCCCTGAGGGCTCGGGGTGTTTGGGTGGCGGGGCTTGGCCCGGTCTGAGGTGGGACAGCGGCCAGGCCAGCCCAAACCCTGGGATCGGTGCCCTGTCTGCGGGCCGGGCTGTGCGGTCACTGCAAACAGGGCGAGGGAGGTCGGTGGCACCCCTGCTGGGGAAGGTTTGTTTAGTAATAATAATAATAATCAGGGCTGGTGGTGCTTACTTTGTGCTGGAAGAAATAATTCACAGGTGAGGGCGGTGGAGGATGCTGCTCTCGTCTGAGGTAGCTGCTGGTGCCTCCTGGCGTGCAGAGCACCGAGCAGCGTGTTCTCTTCATAGACGTGGGATGTTGCCGAGGAATTGTGCTCTTAAGCATAGGCTGAGACAGGACTTGTGACAACTGAGCAGGAATAAATTAGTAGAAGACCTTAGTATGTCCAGAATTTGCTTGTGATTCCTGAACTGTCATTGACAGGCTGAGAGCTGGGACTGTTCAGCCTGGAGAAGAGAAGGCTCCGGGGAGAACTTATTGCAGCCTTCCAGGATATGAAGGGAGCTCCAGGAGAGCTGGGGAGGAACTCTTTGTCATGGAGTGGAGTGATAGGACAAGGAGCAATGGTTTTAAATTGGAAGAGAGGAGATTTAGGTTAGATATTAAGAAGCAGTTCTTTGCTGTGAGGGTGGTGAGGCAGTGGAACAGGTTGCCCCAAGAAGCTGTGGCTGCCCCATCCCTGGAAGGGTTCAAGGCCGGGCTGGATGGGGCTTGGAGCAACCTGGTGTGGTGGGAGGTGTCCCTGCCCATGGCAGGGGGGTTGGAACTGGATGATCTTTAAGGTGCCTTCCAACTCTAACCATTCTGTGATTATTATAATGAGCAAGGATTTGACCTTTGTTGTCAAAGTAAAGTTGGGAGATGCTTTTATCTATGTGATATCCTCAAAAGGTAAGTTGTTCTCAAAAGTTTGTGCCTGTTTGATTTTCGGCCTTGCCTGTTATCTCTTAATATTTCATTCCAGATGGGTAAATAATCTTTTATAGGGTTAGAAGTGCTAATACTCACCTCCTATTCTGAAGAAAATAATACTGTTAACAAAATTAGTTCTTGCCGTATGACGATTCACTAAAGGGCTTTGCTTAACCAGCCTGTTGTGGGCAGCTGGGTATCTGTTTCTAGACTTGAAATTAAATATAACAATTATTTAGGTGTCTCTGTCAGAAATGGTTGTTCTAATTAGAAAAGATTCAGTAGTACTTCCTTGTTAAACATTGCAAAGCTGTCAAGGAATGTTTGTGTGGAAGGGCGCTGGTTATACAGTGAGTTGTCTTACACTGGTTAAATTAACTGAGTTGTCTGGAATTCGGGAGGTTACATCTGCTCCTTGTCCTTCCCTGCGATGCTACAAATCTGTTACCCTTGCAGGACTGGAAATCACTTGAGGAGTCAATGGAGAGGAGATAACATCTTCCCGGTGTGTGTTGCTGGGGAGTTGTTGCTTTTGTGGCTGAGGGCCAGGGATTTCAGCATGCTTCTGAACTGGTGTGCTGGAAAGCAGTGCTGCTCTCTGTCAGACAAATGTTTGCCTGGATTTTTCCTGTTTTGGAGCTTTTGGGAAACATCAGGGTGAAGTTGCTGTGACATGTGTGACGTGCTGTGGTCCAGCAGTGAGCGGGTTTGCTGTTGTCTGGCGCTATTAGTTGAGCAGTGATGGTAAATGAGCATGCCCTCAGCTTTTTGTCCCTGTAAAAAAACCCGATGAGTATTTGATTAAAAACATTTCAGCTATAAAAGCAGTAATTGTCGAAGGTGGCCGTGCTTGTCCATTTTCCAGGATGTATGCAGCCCTGCCTTCTATTTTGAAAGAAGGAGCATTCCTTTTGCCTGCAGGGCCTCTTTCTGTAGCTCTAATTTTTGAGCTTCTGCATAAGGATGTTTACCAGTTTCTGTCTAATAAAATTTGGTCCATTTCACTGCTCAGCCGTGGGCAAAGTGTTTCTCTTCATAAACGTCGTGCTACATGGTGCTTTCTTATAAAACTAATAAAATACATGGAATTGAAAGGAACACAGGGCTGGCACAGAGCTGCACATTCCCACTCTTTTGAATGGTTGTTTTTTTGTTGTTTTGTTTTTTTTGGCCATGGTGGATTTTGTAACAACACTGCCTAGGAATTAAATTAGAACTTCAGACACAGACTGTTATTAATGCCTTCATCAATGAAGTGATCAGTAAAATTAAAGGCAGTTTTTGTATAAGGAGTGTTTACAGGTACAGTAACATTGCTACGTACGTTGCTGTAATTTAGATGTGAAGGCAGTAACCTGTAGCTTTTGCATCTTAATGGTTCTTTTACTCTCTTTTCATTGTTGAAAATATACAGGCATTCATTCCTAGTATATCTTTTTTCTGTTAAATTTTTCTACAGTCATGATGACAAATTTCTTCTTCCTTGGTGGTTCTTATGATATTTGTATCCAGTATGAAAGCTGTGTGAATCAGCTGCAGAACATACTGCGTACATGGAAAAAGCTTGTTAGTTGAATACACCAGTTCTTATTTAGCAGAGTAAACACAGAATGTGGCAGTTTGTGAGGTGACTTTTTGTGTGTGTTTGCTGCTGTGTGAAAACTCTCCCTTTTGAGCAACTTGGGATAAAATGGGTGGGCACGATTTTTGCTTTTGGAAATCCATTGTATTAGAATAGATATATACATAAGGATGAAGACTGATAAAATGTTTGGAGAAAATGTATAATTTGAATGGAATATAATGGGAAAATAACTAATTTGTTTTTTCTGCTTACCTTTAGAACAATCTTGGTATCCTCTGGTCTTTGAGGGATGAAATTAAAACTGCGCAAACCTACTTGGAATCTGCAGAAGCCTTGTATAATCAGTACATGAAAGAGGTATTGTATTTATTAACATTGCAGCAGGTCTTAATTTCATGTGCCACTTACAGTTTTAGTAATCTTTGGAAAAAAATTAAGGTATGATGGAACTTGGGTTTCTAGGCTTTATACTGGCTGCTCTGATGCTTTTGAAGAGTGACATAATTTGTATTTCTAGTGCAGGAAGAGGCAAATTAGAGGATCACTTGTTAATTTCAAAATGGGGTTATTCAGGAAAATAATTTTGCTCAAAAGTAATGGTCCTCTTTGAAAGCTTGATTGCTAATCTGAAGTTGAAACAAGGTAGATTTTGGCTTTTAATGGACTGTTGTTAAAATTATCTTGGAAATGCTGTAAAATGGCACTGCGTTGCTGGCAATGGGAAAAAGAAACAAAACTAATTTTTGCAATGTTTGCTCTGACTCTGCGTGGTTTTTGTAGAGGCAAGTAGTTCAGTTGCAGATCCAAGGGGACAGTCTTACCAACAGCTCAACCTCTCATGCATATTAAACAACCTTTTGAGTTGTGGATTCTTCTGTGTATCAACAAAGGCTCCCTTGTGCTATTTTTAAGCTCTTTGGAAAGCCATTCCTACACTGACTTGCCTTCGGGACAGTTCATGAGTGAACTAAAAAACATTTGTAGCCTTAAAGGAACAGTATCTGTGTCTCAGGACAGCTATAAAGGTTGGACAGAAGTTAGTTTCATGAAATTACAGTTTAGGTTTTCACAGAATCATGGAATTGTATGGGTTGGAAGGGACCTCTGGAGATCATCTAGTCCAGCCCCAGCCGAAGTAGATCCACCCAAAGCAGGTTGGACAGGAATGTGTCCAGGTGGGTTTGAATGTCTCCAGAGAAGACGATTCACAGTCTCTCTGGGCAACCTGTTTCAGTGCTCTGTCACCCTCAAAGTGAAGGTTTTCCCCATGTTCAGGTGGAACTTCCTCTGTTCAGCTTGTGTCTGTTGCCCCTTGTCCTGTCACTGGGTGCCACTGAGGAGAGCCTGACCCCGTCCTCTTGACACTTGCCCTTTAGATACTTATAAGTGTTGGTAAGGTACCCCCTCAGTCTTCTCTTCCCCAGCTTAAACAGATCTAGGTCTCAGCCTTTCCTCATGAGAGGCACTCCATTCCTGTGATCATCTTTGTAGCCCTCTGCTGGACTCTTTCCAGTAGTTCCCTGTCCTTGAACTGGGAAGCCCAGAACTGGACACAGTACTCCAGATGGGGCCTCACCAGGGCAGAGCAGAGGGGCAGGATGACCTCCCTTGACTTGCTGGCCATGTTCTTGTTGCACCTCAGGACACCATTGGCCTTCTTGGCCACAAGGGCACTTTGCTGCCTTGTGGTCAGGTTGTCCATCAGGATTCATAGTTTTTTTTTCCACAGAGCTGCTCTCCAGCAGGTCAGCCCCCAGCCTGCCCTGGTGCAGGGGGTTGTTCCTCCTCAGGTCCAGCACCCTACATTTGCCCTTGCTGAATTTCATCAGGTTCCTCTCTGCTGGGCAGCACAGCCTTCTGGTGTGTCAGCTACCCTGCAGAGGGTGCTGGGAGTACACTCTGTCCCCTCATCTGGGTCGTTAATGAATATGTTGAACAAGACCAGACCCAGTACTGACCCCTGGGGAACGTGAACTTGGTTTATAGCACAGATTAATCCGTTCCTAAAATTTCCACAAGAATAGTCTTTAATGGTTGGATACAGCCATATTCCCTCCTTTGTAGCCACAGTGATGGGAGAGGTAAAAGATCCAGAAAAACCTCCACTTGTGCTGAAAAGCTTGACTGTTTATTTTCCACCCTCTGTATGAGCTGGTCTAAGTAGAGATACTACATCTCTTCACAGACCTTCTAATTAATTCCTGATGTTCAGCTTTGATATTCATACCCAGCATTCTGCTCCTGAATGCTTTAAGTTCATATCTATTATTAAATTCTTTTCAAAGCATAATTAGTTATATTAACAATGTCTTGCTGCTAGGGAAGCTGTTCAATGTTCAGTGCAGCACAGTGAAAATCTGAGGGTGCTGAGCTGTATGAGCAGGAGCTTGGACTAACGAAGTCCCACCCAGAAGAGGAGAGCTGCAGAGGTCTGTGTTCCTTGTGATGATTAAAGGTGTAAGGCTTGACACCAGAAGACAAATCTGTAGGTAAAAGGAGGAGACAAGGGTCTCGCTTACTGTATTATTTCAATTACCCCCTTTGTTAATGGCAGAACTACCAGGTCCTGGTCTTGCCAGAATACACTGAAAACCTTGTTGGAAGGTTTGGGAGCCTTTGAAATTGTAAGCTTTTGTATCTCTAAAGAAAGCAAGATAGAGGGTTTTAAATTCCTTGGAAAATGAGATATAAACAGAAGACTCTAAAGATTGAAACATGACATAAAAATCTACACCTCTGATAGGCTACACTTGCGTTTGTCCCTATCTGTTTCAGACCCATTTGTCCATCTTTGAAGATGGATAAAACATTTCCATTAAAAGCAAACAAACAAATCCCTTTGGGTTTTTTTTTAATGAGAAGAAATGCAAATGTGAGAGTATGTTTTCTCCTGTATAAAGTGAATACATTCTCTGCCCTTGTTCTTGTTCCTGCCTGAGTCCATGTTATTTTATAAGAAATATTTCTCTGGACGGCTTTTTATTTGTTGCCTTACTTTCTCTTGGGCTAAGAAATAAATGGTGTTAGGAAAGTTGTGTGCTAAGCTGGGCTGTGTTGCTAGCAGGCACACTGAACATCCTTCAGGATGCGCTGTGTAATGGATAAAAGCCACCTTTGGAAAGACACCTTCATTTAGAAGTGTTTTAGAATTAGTATCTCAGCTTATTCACCATCACAAAAGGCATTAGGTAAGCACAGACTATTCAAACTTTGCCATGAGCAATTTCAGCCTGTTGGGCTTTTCAGTTACTGCCTTCATTGACAGTTGTTTTAAAGCAAGATTGAACAGAGCACTACAGAAAGGTGTAGTTGGCACTGTTCTGCATTCATCTCAGGAACTAATGTCACGTTTAAAATTAGAGTTACTTCTGTGTGCACAGGGATGTCTTATATTCTGTTCTTGATCAAGGAAAATAAGCTATTTTGCATGTGTCACAAGCTCTATCTCATGGTTAAAAAAGCACTTCTGAATGAAGTACTTCACATCATTAATAACTTGCATATAGGTCGTGTGTTCTGTCGAGGTTTAGCAACTTCATCCTCCAAAGACACTGCCTTTTTTCTCATTCATGTATTTGAGTGAACAGTCTTCCCAGCTTGTGAATAAAGGGAGTTGTTTCACAGTGGGAAGTGTTTGCAGCAGGTCTGCTGGGTGCTCTCTGCACATAATGTCCTTTGTGGTACTTCTCTCAGGGTGTTTTCTTGTTACTGATTAGTGCAAACAAATATTTCGTACTTGAAGGCATGCTTGGTATTAAATTGATGCTTTAAAATCATTATGTTATTATATAAAATAGAATCCAGGTGGAGTATTTCTGGTGCAGGCAGCATGCATTATTTTGAAGTAAGCAAAGTCTTTGACAAGCTGAAAAACTTGTAATTTCTGTGTGGAATTGTGGCTTTTAGTCCACAAATCTTTGAGTAAAATCTTCTGAGGTTTGTGGAATTGCTTCAGAGATGTGACATAATGCATCTACATCTATTCTGAGATAGATGTAGATGCATTATAAGAAGTTTTATTGAATTTGGGACTGAAAAATGGTAAATCTTCTGCAGCCAGAAGAGGGAGCACTATGTTACAGAGCAAGAGAAATGCAGGTGATTGAATATATCATGTACTCTTGCAGGATGGAAATCCTCCCCTGGATCCCAGTGAACATTTCATGTCAGAAGAAGAAAAAATCACAGATCAAGAAAGATCCAAAAGGTAGGTGTGTAGCAGCATGCCTGGATTATGATTACTTCTGTAACTGGTGTATTTGGAGGGGGAGGACGGTGCGGGGACAGAAGAAATCTAAAGAGCTTGTTGGTTTTTTTCCAGATTTGAAAAAGCCTATACACATACTCTGTATTATCTGGCACAAGTCTACCAACACCTGGAGATGATTGAGAAGGCTGCTCAGTATTGCCACACTACTCTTAAACGACAGCTTGAGTACTGTGGCTACCACCCCGTAGAGTGGGCACTCAACGCTGCTACTCTGTCACAGTACTATCTCTCTAAGGTAATGCACTTAACCTTCTGCTGCTGTAATTATATCATAAATGTAACTGTCAAGTAAGGTGATTGTTTAAACAGCTGTTTCAGACAGGGCTCCAAGTCAGATTAAAAATGTGCTCCTATAAGACCACGAGTTGTCTTCTGACATGAAACATCTGGTAGTTTTTTTTTCTGATGAGGACATAGTGTTGGGATGGCAATGGGAGAAATGAACAGGGGTGTAGACATAAGAAAAGCTTAATAATTAATGAAGTATCAGCAGTGATGTGACACGATGCCTGTAAGTAACACTCTAAGGTTAGAATCACTTAATTTTAATTATATTGTTCTGTAATAATGAAGAATTTAAAAATAAAAACATCTGAGGGCCAAGGTATTTCACATGCATGTTTCCTGTGAATTAATGTCCTTTAAACCTTAGCATGTGCTTCAGACTTGTTTGGGCCTGTGTGAACGTTAAAGTGCATGTATAAGATGGTAACTGTCTGCTTCCACACATCTGTGTCAATGTGAAATAATCTTCTGTGTTAGGAAATGCTTCAGTTTTGTTTAGGAATTTCTCTATTCCAGACTCTTCAGATGCTTAGAAGACTTCTGCTCTACCTAAGCCAGCTAATTTCAATAGTAACTTGTAATTTCCGTGTCTTTTTGATGCATTGACATCACTAAGCATTAACCAATGCAGTGCCAAATATGAGCAAAGGAGTGGAAGTCTGACTCGTGGTGTTGTGTTGTGTCCCCAGCTCAGTCTGACTAACAGCCCGTGATACAATCTTTACCACAAGACATCACTTCCGTCACCGCGAGGAAGCGATAACAGATCAGAACACTGAAACTGTTCACAGTGTGTGTATCTCAAAAGCAGGGCTTGCTGTTGTGGCTGTGGTACAGAGAAAATGGTTGGTTAGGAAATACTCTATTTGGTAGTAGACATGGAAGGACTGAGTCTTTCCTTCCAGTGCCCAGGGGAGTGTGCTCCAGAGCCCCCAGTTCTGCATTTCCCTGGTGTTCACGTGTCTTTACTGTCTGAGGTGAGGGGTTTAGCCAAGCTGAGAGCAGTTTTTGGACTGTTGATGATACTGGTGATAATCCCTGCTGTTTCTGTTTCTCCCAGCAATGCTTCATGGAGGCTCGCCACTGCTTAGCAGCAGCCAGTGTCATCTTTAGCCAAGCTGGACAGGTGCCATCTGCTGAAGACAGTAAGTTCATGTAAAAGTTTTGAACGAAATACTGTGAATTAAGCACCACTGATATGTAATGTTAGATGTGGAGTCTGGCAGTGTGGACAAAATGTAACCTGGTCAAGTGGAATGTTCCTGAAGAGCTGCTGCTACAGTTTCCAACTGGCTACAAGTAAATCCCGTGAGGAAAAACTCAAGTGCTTCCTGCTGGTGTCTGAGAAAGCGTACAAGAAGAAAAAGTGAAATTTAAAACAATATCTGTTTCAGTAGTGGCAGCATCTCTGTTTACCCACCTACCCTTGGACATGAGCTTAAAATGCAGCTTTCTGCTGTTTCTCCATGATCAGAGGGTAATGGCTCAGTGAACCAAACCAGCTGCTTCCAGGGAATACCTTTAAAAGAGGGAGGGAAACTGCAGCTATTAAAACCCCTGAATCCAGAAGCTACTTGTACTGTCTTTTGTTGCTGGATGCTGCAGCCTCTTTAACAAGTATTTTGGAGTTGTAGCTCCCCTCCTTGTTGTTTTGGGTATTGATGCAAAGAACAATTTTGTGGTTCAGCACAAAGACCAATAAAAGAAACTTTTTGGGAACTAACCACAGTTTTAAGGCCTTGGGGTTAGATGATAGTGTCAGTACTCAACGTGAATCATCTGGTTTAGGCTCAGTCTTTGCTTATCTATAGCACAGCCTTTTACATTCGGTGTCTCAGGCAACTGAAAGCTTCAAAGTAATTGAGTTTTAACTCCTAGAGAGTGAGCAAGTACTGAGGGTAGCCCCTGTGTGCGTTCCTAACTCTGACTCTGAACAGTGAATATATTGGTTAACTTCTAATGGTTTGAACTGTTTAGAACACAAGTTCTTTTATCCCCTGATGTTGTTATTTCGGGCTAAAATGTAACCTGAATAGACACAGCTGGGCTTTATTTAATTGAACGTCAGTGACAGTGCATGAATTTAATTGCTTTTAGTATTTCTCTTAGCTCAGAAAATACAGAGCTATGCAGTTGTCTGTGTTACTATTTAAATACTTCAAGGATGACATTCAAAAACTTTTTACTTTCATGGAAACAGGACTATCAAGACTCAGGTTATGCTAATATGATAGCCCTTTGAAATCAGTATTGAACAAAATACTCAGAATCGGTGTTTATGGGCTCCCATGGCTACCTGACTGCACCATTGTTGGCATTCTTTAATGTGATAGTTAAGTCAAAAAAAAAAAGGTTACATTTTGGGTAGGTGTGTAGAAACGTACAGTCAGTTATGGTCTCAAATTCAGGTGCAAGACTGGAAGCAGTAGATGAGAGTCCTGTTTAGTTGTACTCTATAGATTTTTTTCAGGGGTGACTTTTGGTCAAGTCAACTAACTTCTGTCTTGACTTCCTTCTACACCAAATGAGAGTAGTGATACTTGGGTTTGTTTCAATGGATGAAATGTTTATCCTGTTTTTCCTCCCTTTTCATGGTACAGAGGACAGGGCTGTGGACTTGGAGAATGTTGTGCAGAAAGTTCTAACTTACAGAAAGACTGATACACAGTCAACACTGGCCACTCTCAAGCACCTTCATTTTGTCATGTTAATTGGAATATAAAGAAACAGAGATGCTTAGAAAAGGTGCCTTTTCTTAGATTAGCAACAGTTCTTATTTCCTTAATAAGAACAACTTGATTTGCTCTAATAAAAGGTAATGAGCACAATAGATCTGAACCTGAAGTTGGCTTTTTATTTGGTGAACAAGACTGCTGGCATCCCCACCTGCTAGCATTCACCAGACTCCCTGCCTTTTGCCTAGAGACTGAGAAATGAGTTCTCTTTGAAATCCACTTCTGAAAATGTGATCTCAAGACCTTGTCAGTACTGCTCCTTGTAACGGTGGGGAGCAAAATACAGGAGCTGTAGAGCTAATAGATCTTATGTTGGAACCGGGTAGATTAAGTAAAGGAAGTATCCCTTATTTCTGTTATCTTTGTAGCAAGTTTGGGGCCCGTTGCAATATGAAGGCTCTAATCATCCTCAGAAACAATTCCTGGGCACGCAGCTGAATCTCAGAAAACAAATTGTCCTGATTTGTTTTTCTTACAAAGAGATACAAGACTCTTTTTCCAGTAAGACACCCCCAAGATCAAATGTGTTTTTAAACCTGCATTATGATCTGTTTTATTAGAAGAACACATACATGATAAATCCATGTTAATCTATATGATTTTTCTACCAGAGTGACAGTTTACAGAATTATTATGTGGAAAATGTATTACTTCTAAACAGGAGGAAAAATTAAGTAAACACAAGTAATGTATCCTTTGTGTGTAACATTTGATGCTCTGGCTGGAATGCTTGACTTCACATAAGGTTTTTATCTGTTCATGTCCATACAATAGATGAAACAGAGCAAGACCAACAGGACCTTCGACAGAGGAAAGCTGAAATTGCAAGGTGCTGGATTAAGTATTGCCTGAATCTTCTGCAAAGCGCTCGAAAATTACTTGAGGTAATTAAAGATCTGTTCTGTAGCTATCACTGTTTATAAATAAAGTCTATTTTGGTGCTTGTGACAGAAATCAATTCATAGCTGGTAGCAAATAATAACAGTTGCCCAATGAATAATACAACAAATGCTTGGAGTTTAGCAGGTGTTTCATAGTATACTTTGAGTTTAATGTGGAATTAAGAAATAAGCAGGGTTAGATCAGCTCTCTAGTGTGATCACTCTGCTGCTTGTGTAGCAGCTCTGCATGTTTTCTCTGCTGCATTTTCTTGCAGCTTGATCTGGCAGATTACTCCTTATTTAACTGCTAATAAGAACATCTTAATATGCAACAGTTCTGTGTGCTGATGTCGTTCATTCAAGCCTTTGATTCATTCAGATATTAATTTCATTCATTTAATCATTCATTTGAATGTTTAAAACAGCATTTACTGAAATGTTTTGGAGAAGCAGGGCCATTTGGGCTTTACATGTGTTGTTTTGGCTATATTGTCACACAGGGCAGGGACACTAAATTGGCTTAGTCTTATGTTTTTACACAACTGAGACTGTGATTTACATGGTTTTTGTGTGAATATAAGGTCTAATATGGCACCATGTCTTCTGTCTTGTTGCTAGCTAGTTTTTATTTCAAAGGCAATTCATCAATAGAATGATCCAGCATTAAGTCACTCTTCATAAGCTGTGCGCATTTTTAATTAGTGTGCTTTGTCATTTCAGGATAACATAGGAGAGCTGGATCCAGACAGGCAATTGGAACTTAAAGCCCAAAGGAAAAAAGAAGAGGATGAAAAAGAGAAGGGCAGGAAAAAAGCTGTCCTTTTTGGGACGAGTGATATATGCGACTCTGTTTTAGCCATGGAAGAGAAAGTGAGCAGTGTATACCCTTTAGATTTCCAAGAAGCCAGAGAAATCTTCCTAGTTGGTCAGAACTATGTTCTGGAAGCAAAAGAGTTCTTTCAGGTTGATGGTTATGTTACTGACCACATTGAAATCGTTCAGGATCACAGTGCTTTGTTTAAGGTACTTGCTTTCTTTGAAGAGGACTATGAGAGACGTTGCAAAATGCACAAGCGCAGACTAGACATGCTGGAGTCCATATACGTAGACTTGAATCCTCAGTACTATCTGCTGATTAGTAGGCAGCTTCAGTTTGAACTAGCTGACACCTATTATGAGATGATGGATTTAAAGATAGCTATTGGTAACAGGTTAGAGGAGCTAGACTCCCACACAATTAAAAAAATTAATTCTCTGGCTCAGTTAGCGATCAAGTATTACGAACTCTTCTTAGATTCTTTGAGGAACCCAGACAGGGTGTTCCCTGAACAGCTTGAGGAAGATGTTCTTCGTCCTGCAATGGTGGCTAAATTTCATATTGCACGGTTGTATGGCAAGCTTATTACTTCGGATAGCAAAAAGCAACTGGAAAATATGCAGACATCATTGGAATATTACACATTTCTGGTAGACTATTGTGAGAAGTACCCGGATGCTGTCCGTGCCGTTGAAACTGAACTAGAACTCAGTAAGGAGATGGTGGGTCTTCTTCCAACAAGAATGGAGAGGCTGAGAGCAAAGCTCTGTCCATTCATATAAATACTTGCCTTGAAGGAAATGTGCACTATTGAAATGATATCTGTCAAACCCAGTGCTGTCAGACAGTTTCTGTACTGGTTGATAGAACTAAGGTGTCTACAGTTTGGTTGTCCACCTAGAGCCTGCAGTAGTAAAACTTTATGGGAAACTCAGAGCTCTCCAGTCCAGTAGCTCACCCACACTAACGGTATAAACTTTAAATGTAAAGTGAATGTCTGGCTAATGCTCTGTTTTGTTTGTCCTGTATGTAAATATAAACCTTTTCTCACTTATGTTTTTTCCCTTTATTGTATGGCTCAGTTTCTAAATGTAGTGCTGTGATGAAAATTGTGTCTTCTAAGAGAATCTGTTTCTCTAGGGAAATTTTTCTAAGAAACCTGAGGCACGTTCTTCCAACTACAATATATTTTCTAACCTTTGTCCCCCAAAAAACTTTATCCATATGAAGGGAAGGTTGTTATTTTCGGTATTTATTTTGTATGATGTTCAGTGTTTTCTTATTTTCCCCCCTTTTAACCCAAACTTAGTCGATAGAAGCTCAATAAATGGACTGGCTTGGCAAAATATTTTTTTCAGAGTCCTTAGAATTCTGTTTCCTTGTGTCTTACTAAGATATGATATACCTTACAACTTTGGCCAAAATAAAGAGTTGTGGAAGTGTTTCCACCTGAGTGTCTTCAGTGAAAACGTGCACAATTGAAATGTCAGAACCAAGAGCAAGAAAGCAGCAAACTTCCTTGTTTGTGGTGGAAGGAGATGCCCTGCTCTGAATACTCTGGAGAGAGCTGACAGGTAGAGGCGCTGGTGCTCCAGCGCTCCAGGCAGCTGCCAAACACAGGTTAAAGGCCTCGGTTGCCCTGGAAAGCTTCTTGCCTTGTGTCTGTCGGGGAACCCAGGTGCTGTCCTAGCAGGAGCTGCAAGTAGGGACCTCTCTGAAGTGGCTCTAGGTCCCACTAGATTCAAAATCTGCCTGCGTGGCCATCTGTTGCTACTTCTCTATTAAATCTGTCCTGCTTCTCATGAAGGACCTGCTGATCTGGCAATCTGCCTGCTCTTGCACAACCTGTTACCTTTGCCTTGTTCTAACTGAGCCACCTATTTATCCTTTATGGAAGACCAGGCTGCATTTCTGACCCAAGACGTACACAGAGGTTGTCTTTGTATTTCTAGTGTCCATAGAAGGATTCAGCCCTGAGGAGGAGGACTTGGGAGTGCTCATGGATGAGAAGCTCAACATGAGCCGGCAGTGCGCGCTGGCAGCCCAGAAACCAACCGTATCCTGGGTTGCATCAAAAGAAGTGTGAGCAGCAGGGCCAGGGAGGGGATTCTCCCCCTCTGCTCTGTGCTTGTGAGACCCCACCTGGAGTACTGTGTCCAGCTCTGGAGTCCTCAACATAGAAAGGACATGGAACTGTTGGAACAGGTCCAGCGCAGGGCCACCAAGATGATCAGAGGGCTGGAGCACCTCTGCTGTGAGGACAGGCTGAGAGAGCTGGGGCTGTTCAGCCTGGAGAAGAGAAGACTCCGGGGAGACCTGAGAGCAGCCTTCCAGTATCTGAAGGGAGCTCCAGGAGAGCTGGGGAGGGACTCTTGGTCAGGAAGTCTAGTGACAGGACGAGGGGGAATGGTTTTAAATTGGAAGAGGGGAGATTTAGATGAGATATTGGGAAGCAATTCTTTGCTGTGAGGGTGGTGAGGCACTGGAACAGGTTGCCCAGGGAAGTTGTTGATGCCCCATCCCTGGAAGTGTTTAAGGCCAGGCTGGATGGGGCTTGGAGCAACCTGCTCTAGGGAGAGGTGTCCCTGCCCATGGCAGGGGGGGTGGAACTTGATGATCTTTAAGGTCCCTTCCAACTCTGACCATTCTATGATTGTGAACCAGGAACTGGTTTAGATGAAATGTAGACTGAGTACATTGCCCAACCATGTATTAAAAGATTACGGTCGGAGATGCCAGGACATAGGGAGAACGTGAAGTGACAAGGTGACACGGTACACAGTAGGGAGCTGCTCTGTGCACCAACAGCTGTTGAGTTCATGGGAAGGATGTTTACAGCAATAGAGGGCATTAAAGGAAAACAGTCAAGTGACTGGATTATTCCTGAAAACAAGGTGGGGAAAAAATGACGTCAGTGTGGCGGGTGTGAGGGGAAAGCATGTGCAAGCATGAGAAGTATGTACATCTTAAACATGTGGTAAAAATCCCTAGCTTGCAGAATTCTCTGCAGAAGACATCTAACCACATGTAAATAGGGCAACAAATGGGTCCTGGAAATGAGAGGCAGCAAAACTCAAATCTAGAGTAGCTACCTGCATGCATGTAGAGTAAGGGAGAGAGTGCCTGCACGTGCACGTGTGTTTTGTTTCTGTCTTACTACATAATTGTCTACTCAGCCTTTCTGAGTTTCTTCTCTGCTGTCAGATCTTTAACTCAGCTTTTCCCGTGGCCTGAAGGCAGGGCAGCCCATAGTTCCTCAGTGCACGGTACAGCTCACTGAGAGCTCTTTCATGACTTTTGTCATGATTTCCGTGAAAGCCAGCGTGCATTTTTATTGCAAACTCATAGTTATTTTTTTTTCTACTACTTTCTTCATGTTTGAGTAGAAGATGATTCCCTCCACCTCTTCTCTTTTGCTTTATTATTCCAACTATGAGGGCCTTTGAGCAAATTCTTTAAAGCCAGTACTTAGCCAAACTTAGTATATGTGTAACTTAGGGAATGACAGATTGTGGGCTAAACCAGGATACAAAATTACCTCCTTCTCGGATAGGATAGTCCTGATGTATCCTTCAAACACTGGTCTGAAGTGAATGTTGAAGTTACCTGCAGGGCAGGCAAAGCTGGATGAAGCAAGGGGTTCCGTGTCCCTTTTAACCAGCTGTTGTGGGCAAAGGAATGCCCTGGATTCAATGAAATTCTGATGGGAGCTCAGCAGGCGGGGAGGAGCGGGTCCATTGTTAAGAAGGTCCGGAAATAAGAGCGATCAGAGCTGCTTCAGCACAGTTGTGTGGCTTGGGCTGTGGTTTGGAGACCTCTTCTCTGAAGATATTGCAGAATGCTTCAGTTTTGCAGCTCTTCTCTCAAACTAGTAAACATTCCAAATTGCCACCAAGTGAGTATGTTGTATTACTGGAGACTGCAGCGTGCCAGATGCTCAGCACAAGGCACTACACTGTGGTTCTTTTAAGGCATGTATTTTTAAAGAAACCTTTTGAATAATTCCTGTTTGTTCCATGATGTGAAAGAATGAACTTAAGTCAGATTCTGTGTGTATTTAGCTAAAAAAAAAAAAA